>BLKR01003874.1:0-127783 GCA_011170035.1 Teleogryllus occipitalis
TTATATATATATATACATATATATTAATATAAGTTATGCTTTATATATATATATATATATATATATATATATATATATGTGTGTGTGTGTGTGTATATTTTCTAACACACCCACCTACTACCTTCCACACGTGGTAAGAGCGTGATAGTATGAATGCTCGTGAAGCGAGCTTAAAATTCTCAGAAAGCAGGATCTTTTGGGTATGAGAAAGGTCTAAACCCTTGACACAATGAATCAGATAAAATACGAATAAAATGAGCATATATTCAATGAAAAAATCACGGCGGCACAATTATATAACAGGATTATGTCACAAAAACAGAAAACAAGGAAAAACAAAAACAATTGGCGTCACCTCGACTGCCTGAACACACTTTCACCAATTACATTTCACAATTTGCTCATTCTTCTTTCTGAATCCTCTTTCTGAATTATTGAAACATTATTTCACTCTTTCTACTCTCTATTTTTCCGTGCACGGCTTTTAAAATGAATTTTACACTTGTTTTAAGGTATCCCGTTCACAGGTGCTAGCCTTGGGCTTCGCACTCACTATAACACTGTGAACTTTAAAGAGAAAAAACAATAAAACGTAACATACACGTTACTTAAATCTGACCCCTTTACATATCACAGAAATCAATTACTTTTAACACAATACAATAAACTATGACTTTTCCAGATAACATCAACTGTACATGCGAAAATCATGAATTATTTAAGTAAAATTGTACAAGGTATGGCCTCTTTGAATGAATTCAATAACACGCGCAGTAAATTAACTTGAAACAGCCACTCACATCGTTCGGAATACTTCTCCCACCTATTCTGGACTTTTCACCCACTTTAACACGAATTGTCGTGTATTTACTGCTATTCTCTTTCCCTAACTGATCGCCGCATAAAAGTTGCCAGTTCTTTTACCTCAACAGCTCCGCATCGCTCGTCTGTAGGTAACCTTGGAGGTTTTCTGCTGCGCGCAGCCTCGCGTTGCCACCCGTCGTCGTTCGCGGTCCCATGATGTTACCAGTTTCTCTCCCTCGAGCTCTGGACTCCGCCACGCCTCCAATTTCCACACCCTTCTCCCGTTCTCTGGACTCGTACGATTCTCATTCCAGTCCAAATCTTTCTCACCTACACTTCGCTCTTCCTGGGGTCGTCCTTCTTCTACCGCGCCTCGTACAAGTTCGTTCGCACTTCCAGCCTCGTATAATTAAGGTTGCTGAAGTTATGCTTTAAATGCTCGGGCTACCTACCAGACTTTGGGCGTTTGTGGTCTCAGCGTGCAATATGAGATTCTGGTTAATGTTCTACTGCGCGAATTTTACAAATTTGAAATTATTTCGAAGTCAAACAATCACTTCACTTAGTCTCTCAAATATTGTGAATGTTAATGCGAAGAAAATTCGTGCACTCCACTTCTCAATTACATCACTTTCGTTGATACGCTTCTCAAGCAAACTTTTAACTACCAAGTTAAAATAAACTCCTATGCAAGTCACAATCAAGTTAATCACAGTTATCAATTTACAATCGCCTTCAGAACTCAGTCTAGTCGCCGTCACTGCTGCAATCATAGAGAGCTCCTCCGAGGCGCACCGCGATACTTATGGTACTCGCGCCTTGGGAAATTTTTGGAGCGGTGAATATTCTCCTCTTTTCGTGACCTCCCGGAAAAACATTATTCGTTAATTTGGGCGTCAGAGTTCGAAAAGCTGTAAGTAGATAGCGCGTTTACAAGCCATCGCTCCGCCGCGTACTGTATTCCTCACTGTTCGTGGGCTTCTTTTCGTAGCTGATGGTGGCGTTATGGGGTTTTCTAATCCCATGACGTCACAATATATATCCCCTCCCCTTCTCCCTCTCCCCCTTTCCCCCTGTCCCTCTCCCCCTCCCCCTCTCCTTCTCCTCCCTCTCCACTCCAAATCCTTGTATACTAGTTACTCTCCTCTGAACACATTTACAAAGATTTCCGAATACACTTATGCACTTATGCACTTCTTTTACTTTACACACATTGAATGCTTTGGTATAAATTTTCAAAAATTAAAATTTAAGAATGGTTGATTCTTAATTCAAAAAAGTTTAAAAACTCTCTACACGTGATATCGAATTTTTCTACAGTTTGTCCTGACCTACAGAAACTCTAATCAAAATTCCAAAATAAAATTGTTCCATCTGGAACGTTCTTACTTGACAATATACATATTTTGCCTTCGGAGTTGTCTGATCGAAACGGCCTCGCGTCGTCTCCCAGCAGCTCCGCGGTGTCTTTTGACCTTGAAGGGCCGTCTCGTGTCCGTTATAAAATGTGTAGCCGGGTGGGAAAACGATTGGTGGGAAAACGAATGGTCACAATATGTTAGATAAGCATTTTTTAGTAATTTTGATTTGTTTTTTTTTGCCACTCGTGTTTACCGTATATTTTAAATATATCAGTCCACCAACAATCTCGATTCACAAAAATTTATAACATTTTTTAATGAACTATTGAATTCAACTCCAATAAGAATTATTATAATGCATCAATATTCATAATGCGACTTAATATAAAATGGTGGACCATCAAATTCAAATTAGATGTGCAGGTTTTGAAGCCTGAATATTCATTAACAGCAGTAATTTTTTTAGTTAGCGTACGTAAATCAATAAAAATTGACATAGAATTCCAACAAAATGTATTCTGGAAAAGATGAGATAGTGGACGGTAAATTTGAAATGATTTACGTTCATAACACATTTCATAAATTTAATACAAAAGCTTTATTAGCATTAGAGGAACGTTAAATATTTAATGGAATAAACAGACTTGGTGCATTGAATAGAATTTTTGGAATTTGGAGCTAATTCAGTAACTGTGTGCATGCCTCATTTGCGTGCAAAGCGTAAACATTGTATCCTCTGACTTAATTGAAATATAGGATGTTTTGAAAGTTGTCCTGCAAACATTTATCAATAAACTTTGATTAATTATCCGTGTTCAGTTATATTTTCACCCTCTAAGGACCTTAATAAAGGGGTAATTTTCATTTTAATCACATTTCAAAGTGAACTATAACTTAAAATTGTTAATTTTTTCCGGTGATCTAGAACTTGTAGTCTAAGTAACCATAGACCTTCTGGGTAACAATGGCTTCGGTATCTGTTAAAATGAATCAATTTAATGCAAGCAATCTAAGGGATTAGTTTAGACATATGAATAAAATAGATTTTTAAGGTACACAATATTAAACACAATCAAAATTTTATTTCTTCGAAAATGCTTCGGGACATGCAGTTCATGAATTGTATCCCGTCTCAGAAATCAAAGATTTTTGAAAAACGAATTTAAACAATACAACACATAGGGATGGGACACTGAAACAACGTATGTATATTCCCCTAGACAATCGCGTTGAGATAAATAAGGGGCTATGCCAATAAACAAAACAAATTAAGGTTGATTTGGGGCCGTACATAAATTACATAACACATATTTGGAGTTAAAGGGTTATTCTTCGAATACACCATCTCCTCCCTGTATAGGACCTGTAACGCGCGATTGAACTCCCTTTAAATAATTACGTTAGGCTCGTGACTACAACCTGTCATTTACAGTAAGTTAAAATATCTTATATTCAAGTAAAAACCATTTTTATAAATTTTATTTGCGTACTATACTAAAATTTATGATAATTAAAGTTAGACTTACTTGATGATGCTTACTGCACCTAACAATACAATTTGAGACAATTTTTGATTGAAGGAAGAATGCATAGGTAAGACAATTTTTGACAACTATCCGTGCCATGCAGCATAATGCATGGACTAGAGACTATTGTGACAATTTAATGAAATTCTACCGTATAATGATGAAAAATTCATTTATTCTATTGCATCATTTCTAAAATTTATTCATATTTTTTAATTTAATTTGTTAATATCTTAATGTGTCAGTATGTTACTGAATAAAATAAATTATTTCAGCAAATGTTGAAAATGTAGAAAAAAATCAACGTTACGTAACTCTCAGCAAACACCCCTACACCATGTAAGGCAGAATAACACTGCCTCAAAGCCTCCCCCTTTAGTGTTACGTAATTTATGAACGACTTCTAAGTGCACAATGTCTCAACACATCTCGTTATATACAATAGTATTTATTAATTTATTTTATGTCAAAAACAGTTAAAAACTGTGTATGACGTGCTATGGGAAGAAGCGAATTCTTTGCACTTTTCAAAATTCTGTGATCCCTTCACTAAGCCATATACTAATTGAATTTTGAATACAAAAAAAACAACTCCAATGTAATAAAATCTATTTTCAAGGATAAATCAGCAATAAATTTTGGACTCTTAGCCATGGTGTCCTTCGTCAAGGAAGAATAATTCCTGCCAAGAAAAACTTGGAAACTATAATTTGAATGTTATATTTCCCATTGAATTCTAGATGACGTGCACAGATAATGAAGTTACATTTGTGTCCAGAAGCAAAATAAAAAAAAAAAAGGAAAGGAAAAAAGAAAAGTAATCGTGTAACTTCCGTCCCTCCGTTCGTCTTTCCGTCCTTCATGGTTAGACTTCTGGTCCACCAATCGAGCCGAATAAAGTGTCATTTGACACGTTACTGTTTCCAGCTGCGTAACTGAACATTGTTTTACATACATTCACACAATTCTAATAAATGTCTATAAAAACGAGTTTTCGGTGACTACAATATATTCTACAGAGGTAATCAATAGCGCCTTTGATTCCTCCCGCTAAGACACAATTCTTAGCCGATTGCTTCTAGAATATTCTGCAAAAAAATCTAGAAAAGCATGGGTTTTTATAGTCTTACTCTCTTTCTGGAAAATACAAGAATCGTTTCTATTTCATTCATCATACTGATTATAATTAAATCTAATTTTGTAATGAAACAAAAATTTAAAGAATAATTTTCGTCAATACTTTTTTATATAAATGCCTATACTCAGAAATGGTCAAACCGGCCACATGTAATATATTTCATCGGTCACATGCGCCTTTAACCCCTTTAACCCCCAAACATGCAACTCTGCAGGATTATTAAGTGCACTTGTGCGTACCTGTATGTTAAGAAATTTAACATCCTTAGTAACGGGTTTTAACATCCTTACCAACGTAAACAAACAACATCATCGCAACTTAAATGTTTATTAAAGAAAAACATGGCGATGTACAAAACAAAGCAAATTCAAACAATTCAGGAGTAATTAACATTGGTTTGGGGAATAATTATTCTTAATTGTAATATTATTAATGGTACAAATGGAAAAATGTATATTAGGTAAATTAACTTCATTTTCCTCACATTCCACCAAATGAAACTACTCCGGTAAACGTATTAACTGACGATGTGAAGGTGTCGCCACTGGAAGTCAACGCGCCAAATTCCTAACCACAAGTCGTTCCTTTAGGTTCAGGAAAATTATTTGCATCCATCTTTCTCGTACCACGGCATACGAATATTGTTTATATAGATATATCGCAACATCATACAATATCGTATTAGTGAGCCGCAGCAACAGAATTCATGTGTTTACTATCACAGTAATGTCGTAAATTTTTGCATAATTCGTGAGATTTTATGGTGACCGATAAAATGATAAACATACCATATTAGTGTTATTACTGTCGAGGTCAAAAGTTAAAAATCGAGGCGGAGCGGAGCGGAGCCAAGATTTTTAATTTAGACGAGGCAGTAAAAACATTCATAACATTTCTAGGTATGTTAATAGCTATAAAACGTATGTTTACGATGAACTTTAAAAATCACAAAAAAAATGAAAATACCCACCTGTGGTGCCATGTTAAACTAATAGTACGATGTACGTATATAATGGACTAAGTTCTGTGACCAGTTGAAACGGTTTAATATCTCGCCCCAAGTTGGCAGATCAGTTATTTAGAAGGCTGTTTCCGAAAATGTAAAGTATGTGCCATTGCATGAATGAGGCTGTTCTGAGGATGAGAATTGCTGTGACTTTCTGGGTGTTAGTGCTATAGCATTCCATTAAATGGCATTAGATCAGTCAATCGGACACGAAAGTCCAAAACATGAAGGTGACAGTGCGCAATCAGAGACAAGTTTGACAAGACTTTTGAGAAGTATTCGGAAAAAATATGTAGGACATTATCTACAATAATGGGAGGAAAGAAAATAGAGGAAATGATATACAGTGAAAATGAGGAAATAAAATGAAAAACAGTAAACACACTGAAGTTTATAAAATACTGGTGATAAACGTATTTGAGCAATTTACTAGAGATCAACTTTATAAATGAATAAAGAGAACATCTCGAAGAGATTCTCCGTATATTGCATTTATTCAACGACTTTAAGGTGTAATATTTTGCGACATATCTCTTGCTGCATTTAGTATAATGTATTAGTGACAAACTTTTCTTTCACTAAATTTCATCATCTTTGTTAATCCATCATTGTTCCAGGTATGATTTACTAAAAATGGGTAGGCAAAACTATGAATGCCGGGTTGAATGGAGCACTTATTATTTTTATAATATATGAAAAATTTGTCATGAAGCGTGTGTTCTGATCACATAAAATATACTTTCGATGAAGATATACAGGGCTAAATGCATCACATTTCGCGGTCACAATAAACATTTTTGGAACGCTAGTTTTAGAATATTGAAGCGTAATTATTAGAGCAGTATCTTTGTCCTCAATATCTTTTGTTCTCAAGTTATACAATTCTTCTCTTCTGCATGCACCTGCGACATCAATAATCAAAGCCACCTAAATGCACGATATGTGTGAATCTTAACTCCACAAACAGCAAATTTCGTAAGAAAGAAGTATTACATTACTTACTTTTATTAATAAATGTTTCTGGTCATCAGGCGCTGATGCCATTAATGTATTTATGAATTTTTGAGATTCATATTTTTCTAGCTTGCGCTTCAAAAATGAGTTAACTCTGTGAGACTGCCCAACATCTATGTTTTCTTTTATACCTAGAGTTGACTTTAGCATTGAATATTTTCTTCAAAATGTTGACGGTTTCACTGCCTGGGATTCTTGTTCAAATAAAGTTAGTTATCTTACCCAATTAAATTAGCTTTACTTATAAAAGTGTAATACCTTTTCATAGGAATAAGCCAACATAGTTGTTTCATTTACCACGGTTACAAGTTTCTCTCTTTTCCTTTTTAAAACGAGTACATACTCTCTTTCGTGTAAATCCTTTGATTTTTGAGGAAGTAAACACTCAGTAGCAGTTTCAGCTTCCTCAATTATAATTTCTGAAATATCGCACTTCATACTAACGAAACAAATCAAAACCAGCCGCAAATTCTGCACGTTTTTACAATTGTGATAGTACTGACAACTTCAGAGGAGATAATGTAGAAGAACATCTGCATCTATACGATGAAACCGCATGATATAATGAGAAACATCTCTCTAAAAATTCAAATCTAAAATTGGGAGGTGAGTTAACGAAAAATAGTTGTATGTACCTCGGCCGAAATTTCATGATTTTGGACTCTTAGTTTATCAACCTCAGCTCCCCTCCACCTCGGTTGGTAAACAAGTCTTCTAAAATCATTCATTTTTCGGCTTTGATGCATAAATAACTACTTAGCAACGGTGTTGAGATACAAATATATAAATTGATGGACACCAAATATTCCTATTCAACGCGGCCCTACCACGACGACGTGCCGACTATTCACTAAGTAACTAGGTGACCATCCAATTTGTACACTGTCTGGACCATTCTGCCTTGTGTTCTCTACAGTTATTTTCAGCCAAAGTTTGCCAATTTGTACTGTGGGACCCTGATACCAACACATTGGATACATCTTGCTCACACATGTAAATTTCTTCCTAGAACATGTTATTAAGTCAGAATACACGTTTTGTGGGTCCTTCATATAACAAGTTTTGTTTACAATAAAACAACCGTCTGCCTGTGGTCAACGCTAGCGCCTAAACTGTCCGGACGATTTTCTCCAAACTTGATATTCCGGATCGAAATTTTCAAAATAAACACTTTTGACAGATTTCTAGAGCTTCAATATTAAACATGGATAACTTTGCCTTAATGAATTCTGTTCTTCAAAGGTAGCTCTTTAAATAATGTTATACATATTTTTTCGAAAACTTGAGTGGGTTGCGGATACTTTTTCGTGAAATATAAGAAATATTTAAACAATTATTTTCTCAAAATCAGCTTCATTTTTTTCTTCATTTTTTCTCGGATAGAACAAAGCACGTCTATAAAATGTCCTATTTTAGGAGCGGCCTATGCAATTTTCGGCCACCGCCCAGGTGCTCGTCAGTGGGAATGTCCTCAGAGAAACTGTAGATACTGCAAGAGGTCGTGATAGATCTTTTAGGCGCCGATATGTAACAGCTTGGAATGGAGTGGGGGGACCGAAAAACTAATTCAGACTCAAGAAAATGGGAAATGACCTAGTACGAGAAAGTGTATGCTATTCTGTAGCACCAGTAATTTAGTCTTCAAATCGATTCAATACAAACGAAAGGAAATCGACGCAAGTTGCTCGAAGGTCCGTTTGCATCGAACAAGCCGTTGTATCCCCAAGCATCCTGAACGAGCAAATTATACTTTACACTGTCGAGCTACAGAGACCGTTGAACGGTAAAAACGAATCATCTTGAAATTCTTTAAGGAGTTTCTTTTCAGTTGTTGAGTATCCACGTCGACTGAATCCAAATCGATTTCCAAGACGACGACGCAAGTTCCTTGAAGAGCCAAGTGAAGCATCGAAATTGATGGTCGGAAGGTAGGGCGGGCGGGCGCGCGGGTGGAGAGTTTCGTGGGCGGCCTTCGCCCACGCAAAAAGCAACCTGCGTTCTCTCCGGTGCGTCGCACCGGATAATCTCAAGCGAAATGTCGAAGGTCACTGAGGTCGCCTCTGAAGGCCTCCGCCCTCCTGCCCCTTCTTGCTCTCATCACTCTTTCCCCACTCCATCAGAGAGAAAAAGAGAGAGAGAGAGAGAGAGAGAGAGAGAGAGAGAGCTCTTCTCTTTACAAAAACCACTTTTTCCTCCAGATATCAAGAGAGATTTGTTAACATTCAGCAGACGACTCGCGAAGACTCTCGCAAAAAGACACGCTTTTGCCGGCCGGTTAGAAGGAAAGGCGAAGACAGAGAGAGGAGTTGGGTTCAACCAGGAATATTGGAAAAAACTGTAGGCGTTCTGTGGCCAAATGGAGTGAAGATGACTGAATGTAGGCGACTCGTGGCGCGTGCGTCTTTCATCGCTGGGGCCAGGGATTTATCCCTGACCAATCCACATTCAGTGGATGCATGGAAGAATCCATGGCCAATATCTTGGCAGATTTACTTCGGATATTCTAATATAAACTCTCACCGTTCCTTCATAATCACTCTCGTCATCATTATTATAGCTGTAACCTACTCACCATGTCTTCACTCAAGGGCCTTCGGGGTTTGAAATGTTATAAATCGAAGCCCTCCAAATCTAAGCAAATAAATAACATACTAAATTTTGCAAGTAACTCTTAAATATGTCTTCCTTGCATTATTGAGCATAGGCTTAAAAAGTACAATACATTTCTCCCTAGGGAACAAAATGTTAAGAATTCTTTAAAAATCAAATGCATTATTAAAGACTATTTTAAATCCACATTGTGTTCCTATCAGTTTAAAACCGAATAGCTTGTTATTATCAGCTAGAATCGAATTTTTGTGGCATCATTGATGTTATACTGGTTTCTCAACTCCACATTAAGAGAGTATCCGTGTGTGAATAAATGGAAGTCTCGGATTGAAAAAGTTTTACTGAGCTGATAGTGTTTTACCTCCCAAAGAAAACAGGTATTGGCCTTGTGATTTTATGTTCAATTTCTTACCATTCTTGTTTCATTTATTACATTATTTTTACTCAAATTAATGATACAGCTTTGTATTATTATCAATAGTTCTGAGGTAAAAATCACGGGTACAAATGCGAGTTTGTACATGTGATAAAACTACATTAATCGTGATATGATGTGCAATCGCACACGAGTTGCTGAACCGTACGTCAGGTCCAGAATTATTTCATTTTCTTTGAAATTTATTCCGGAAATATCGTGTAATCTTGGAATTCTTTTCCTTTAACTTCATAAATCCTTCAGAAAAAACTATGTAACCTCGGAATTTTAGACAAATATTTTATGATTTAGCCACCTAAAATAGGTAAAAATATAATGCAATTAGGCGCTTTGAGACGTGAAAGGTGACGTTGTAGGCACTTAAAATACATTTAAAAATTATTAAATTAGGCATTAAAAAATCATTAGCATTAAAACGTTATGTTGATGACATCTAAAACTGATCGCAAAAACAAGAATTTAGGAATTTAGAAATCGCTAATTTAGGAATTTTTATTATTCACGAAAGTCAACCCTGTTTTTGCTTTTACGGGAGTGACAACAAGCATATTATTTTATTCACTTTCATAATTAAGCAGCACAGTATACAATCAAGATTCGAACCGATCCCACCCCCTCACAGACACAGAAGAAAACTCAAAATGATTCTTTTTACTTTCTAGGGATTCAAGAATTCCTTTCCTGCCTGGATTGGGTAGACCACGCCCCGAGGAGATAAGCCTCAACCTGTCAACTGCACAACTGCACAAGGGATGGGTGCCTACAAAGTGCGCGCTGATCGGAGACGAACAATGGCATCTCTTTTATTTTCACTTTTAGAGCTCCTTATGCTCGGTGTGTTGGGTGAGAGATTTTGGTGCGTAATCGACCGCGACGTCAATAGGCAACGATTCGGGAAATTCGGGAAAGCATTTGCGTCTTTGTATAACAGATTTAAAAAATGAGTCATGAAAATAAGATAATTCCTCAAAATTACTTGTTTTAGGCATTTTTAGGCAAAAAATCAAAATATGCATCAACCGCCTTTTTAGGACATTTTAGGTACTTTTATCTGCTTTCAGTAAATCTATTTTTTCATGATTCTTAAATATTTGCAACTATTTTCTAGAAACTCTTAAGGTACTAAATAGGAATTTGTCCTAAAATCCAAGGTCTACTTATTATTTTCCTAAGTTAAATCATAAAGAGAAAATTCATAGCTTATATGAACAAAATTACAATGTCATATTTATCCATTTACAGCAACAAAGGAATTTGTTTTCCCATTTACTCACATTTCCTAATTTCTCCGTCAAAATTGGGTTTCGTCAGGTATTAAACGCATTGTTTAAACCTTGTTTTCTGTTTGATAACCAAAAAAATTTCGTCAGAATAAAAGCCTTTAGGAACGAACAAAATCACATATCTTTAGAGTATAAAAACAGACACACACCAAAACATTGTGATTTTATATGAGAACAATCTTATCGTGAGCGGTGACGTTTATTTTGCCTCGAATGGCAACGTCTTTTACTTTGTACTCAAAAGCTGGTTTACTTTACTGGTTATCTGATGAATTTTTTATGCATTTTTAACAGTATAATTACATTTATATAAATGAAAATAAAACTTATGTATGGACTAGATATTTACAAAGAGAAAGAAAATTTCTATTTGCATTTACTAAAATTGTGAATGCAAAATGTAGGATAATTTTTTAATTATTAAATATTATAAATAATAATATAATGATAAAATAATAATAATAGTAATAATAATAGTAACAATAATAATAATAATAATAATAATAATAATAATAATAATAATAATAATAATAATAATAATAATAATAATAATAATAATAATAATAATCGAAAGTTATTTCTTCACTTAAGACGCAAACTCCATTTTTACTGTACGAGGCCAACGTGTTAATGTTGCCAGCGGCGTATTAGGGCGCATGCGGGCAGTAGTGGGCGGGGGCGCGGGCGGCGAGGGGGAGGCGACGCCGGATGCGGGCAGAGACACGCCCTCCGCGGGCGATAAGGGGCGGAAGCGGCGCGGCGCACGTCGCTGCCACAAGTTGTCGCAACAACCGACGACGCCGACGCGGACGCCGACGACGCCGACGACGCCGAGGACGCCGACGCCGGTCACGGCCAACTTGTGCAAACTCCCCCGGGCCACCGGCCGTCCACGCCTGCGCCGCGGCCCTCGCCCCGCGAGACAAGCCACGCCTTCCACCCCACCCCCCGCTGTCCCCCCTTTCCCCTCCTCGCACTTCTTGCCCTTCGCCCCGCCTACCGCCCCGCGCCGGCCACGCTCTGCGTCGACTCTGCGGCCAGGGCTCGAGTGTGTCTCTGCTCGAGGTCTGTGACCCACGACTCGCCCACTTTCCTCTCTGCACGTGCCTCGTCACCGCCAAGATTTTCCTGCCATGACTCGCATATACGGCCCGCGTCTTAAGACTCGCATCCCATGTCCTGCGCCCCAAGTCCCATGCCTCATGTCTCAGGTTATTCCCCGCACCCATTCTCCGCACTATATTCCCCACATACTATTTTCGACACCTCAAACCCCACACCCCATGTCGTGTCCCCGCACCTCATCCCCCCGCACCTCATCCCCCCGCACCTCATCCCCCCGCACCTCATCCCCCCGCACCTCATCCCCCCGCACCTCATCCCCCCGCACCTCGTACCCCGCACCTCATACCTTGCATCTCATACCGACAAATCATACCTTGAACTCCATAAACCGCACCCCACACCCCGCGTCTGGCAGCTTGCCTCGCCCCCTTCCACCAATAACGCACGACTCTGCCCCCGCTCGAATGCACGCTTGAGGTCTGTGACCCATACCTACACAAGTTCCACTCATCACATGCCCCGCCCTGCGATCATCACCCTCCCATGCCTTGCACATGCGCACTATATCTTATGCGGGTACCCAACGTTCCGCGCCCCGTGTCTTCGCGCACCTCTTCCTCGCTCCAACTGCACCCCACCGCTCTCGCGCCGTCCCCGCCCCCTCACACGTCCTACCCCCGAGCGCGATGTGTGTCCGGCGCGACGCTGTTCGGTCACTTCCGCCCTTTCCCTCACTTCCGCCAGCCGCTCCTCCGGCTCCACTGGCCTTCCTGCGCATGCGCAGTTTGGACAGGCGACCTCTGGCCGCCGCTTCCCCGAAAGAGATGAATCTTGACAGAAGATAATTTCCTTTGCAGCCGGAAAGTGGCGTGGCTCTCGCAATTGAAACAAGCGTTTCAACTTCCACTCACTACATTTATTTCTCCAAAAATATATTTTTAAATTTTGATTGATTGATTTTTTCGTGTTTCCGGGCGCGTCAATAGTCCTTGTGCTTTGGTCATTAGTCCCGTTAGTGTAGTGCATTTTTATTCTCGAGAGATGGCGGTGACCTTCCCCCGGTGGGTGACGAGATCCGGCGCCGACCTACCGTCGGATAGTGGGGTTTCCCCTTAACCAGGACTCTCCCACCAGTGGGGCACCGCCCCACCGGGACAAGCTGTAAGCTCCCGACCACTCTCCCGGAATATGTGGTAGTGTAGTGCATGTTAGTGTAAGTGTGTGTGAAAGGGGAGAGGAAAGTACAAGGAAGAGGAAGAACAGATCGCGCGCGGTCCGTGGCCCGTTTGGTAGGGTACTGCTCCAGAATGTCTGATGTTGATCGGAGAAACCACGGAAAACTACCGATGAGAGCAGTCGGCCGCTAGAATTCTCCTCCAGACAGCGACTGAATTCGACCTAGCTGAAAAGCTAGTGTCGAAAATCCTGCCGCCGTCAGACTCGAACCTAGGACCTCCCGGTCAGAGGCGCTGCAGTGGCATCAGTTGATGCACTGAGCTACTGCTCTCGATCTTTTTCTTTAAAAATAACCGATTAACATCATATAAACAAAGACTTCGGTAGATTTCTGACACTTCCAATGACTTTCAAAACTTGGTTTTTCAAAATGAATTATTTTAATTCAATATTTAATAATTCAAAGAAATATAATTTTTGTGTTACATGTTACGCACGTTAACCGTATAACAACAAACATTATTTTCCGATTTCGTGATGGGCTTGTAAACTCAATATCATTTTCTCGCAAATCTCGATTCATCTATCCGAGATCTTCGTTTAGATTACTGAGATTATTATTTCTATCAATCAGCAGACGTGGTATAAATTGTTCAAGATAGCAGTCACTTCAAAAAAGTCTCCATATATTTAATGCATTTTTACAAATCAAAAGTATTAAAAGGATGACTTCAATTGCGAAGATTACTCTCGATTATTAGTAACCGATCATTTTTTATTCTTACGAAGGGAGTAAACAATCGGAATTAATGGTTATTATTTTTATCTTTAAACCAATATTTTTACAGTGTTACCTGTACAGTGTTTGTACAGGTAAATTTCACTTCATGTTTGTTTATTATAAGTAAACAGTTTACAATGTTTTGTTAGTAGTTAAGGATACAGTGATAAAAATTTGTTCTCATAGCCCCTTGTATGGAAATGAATATATTACAATTTTTACAATTGGAAACGTACCAAGTAATAAAAATTGTTTAATAGACTGAATGATTTTTCGTTTCCTTTGTGGATCTTTCAATGTACCCGAGTAATTGTCTACCCATTTACCGACAGTTCCCTCGGATGCAGCTGATAATGCTACAGATTCCAGCTTTCTTTCCTTTCCTACAGAACACAATTTATACATAGCACTCGCGAATACTGTTTCACTCTTCCGTCTACTCTTAATCTTCGTTCTTTGCGCAGAGTTGACTCCAGAAACACAATTTCGTATACGTGTTAGAGGCAATCGACTTTTCAAAAGTTACGTGGACTTAAATAATTTTGTAACAAATACTTATGAATTTTCTTCTGTTTGTTGAATTTAATTAGAAAAATTCGAAAATATTATTTTTTTAGAAAATGATTGACTAGGATATGGGAGCCAATAAATGTTACTTTTTAGTATTTCCATTTCTTATCATCAGTCGATTAAATAGAATATCTCAAAAATCATGACAATTTAAACGAAATATAAAAGCATCTAAGAGACAATTAAACTCATACGTGTTTTTCGGCATTTTTATGTGTTTTTTTATAATATGTAATTTCAAATTATTTTCTCTCCTTTTGCCTCTATTGTGAAGATCCGTTTTATCTCCAAAAACCACGTTAATGGGATCATCTTTTTTTCAAAAATACATAACGTGCGAGATACAGCAAATAATCCATATAATCTCTCTGATAATCAATTTCCTGATTGCGCCGAATTCAAACCCATGAACCTTGTATGATCCTATGGAGGTGGCATTTAATTTACACTACAGTGACCTTTGCTATATATGAGCTCTTATTCGCTGTCACGGCAACTAATCTCTGCAAATCGTGATTCGCAGCCCACACACACAGCTTGTTTCTGCTTTCCACCAGCTGCTCAAACATGCTATCAGCAAGCCACACACCAAGCATTCTGTTTTCATTCCACAATATAAACTTTCCCAGAAGTCAACATCCACACGAACACACTAAACAAGGCTTGGCCCTCTCCTCATGGACCTTCACTCTCTTAAGTGAATACCTCTTAATGCCTTTCAATCCTTATATCATCCTCACCCTTGCAAAAGCCCTCACTCACATCTCTATCAATCATTTTCACTAACTCTTTCTATTTTTTCTTTATTTCAATCTCTGTATCCCTAAGGATAAGAAAGGAAGGACTACACGTATCCCATTGCCTATTTTTAAAAGTGATTTTACAACTTACACCAATCCCAGAAATATCTAATTAGAGCAGCCATTTAGAATTTAGAATTAGATCATTGTAATGATTACCAAGGGAGTGCCGTCGTCTGTCTTAACTACTTAGCTGGTGTCAAAAGTACGTTAAAGAGACTTCATTCCTCAATAGGCCCTCTGGGTCCGACAAAGCTTCATTTGAGGTACGCAAATGCAATAAATATGTTTCCTTGGTCAATAATTTCTGTCAATGTCACTCATATACATTTCTGATTCTCTTCAATACCCAGTTCTGTATTCCAAGTATCTATGTTTACTTTCCTTTGTTAGAAACACGATACTGTGTACCTTTGATCACGATGTGGAATATGTCATTCGCTTTGTTTTTCTTGCCGATTCATTTTCTAACTGACTAGACCGTGCTGTTCTGAAAGCACACTTTCAATATGATGGAAATACGTTGCATTCACAGAGGTTACGGTGATATTTTGAAATTACGGTTGAAATTTGACACGGTACAAAATAGGGCTTCTCTCCTTAACCAAATTTTAAGATTCTAAAAAAAAAACAATTCTTTCAATTTTTCTTTCTCGCGTACTACGTACTTGCGTAGTAAAGATAAATTATTGTGAGACCGCAACGAAAAGCAGTGATTTTTTATCAGAAAAAACGCATATTATGGAACACTGATAACGAAAACGTGGATGAATCTCGTTTCCGAATAATAAATATTTATTATTATTATTATTATTATTATTATTATTATTATTATTATTATTATCATTATTATCATTATTATCATTATCATTATCATTATTATTATTATTATTATTATTATTATTATTATTATCAAATTTAGAAAAGCGCGAGATTAACATTTCAAAAACTAGATATTTTCGTTCCAGAGTTATACAAAATGTAAACGAACTGCAGATTTAACTCTGCACTCTACTCACTCTAAGCACTACTGCCACTACAAGCCAAAAGAGATCTCAACAAAACGTGCGCATAGTGATGCTACATTACGTCCAGATGCAAATCAAGGTGCCATCTCAGCATTTGCTCAATGGATCAGGGAAACTGGACAAAAACCCGATCGAGATGGGGGTCATTGACCCGGAAGCTGAAGTGAATTACTTGTTCCAGCCATATTAAGTCTTTTTTTTTTAAATCATACAATACACTTATAAACGAATTCATTATACTATATATTGTTTTGTTAAAATAAACATTATTTTTCTTTTTGATTATCAGTGTAGTCTCTAATTGTATAGAAACAATTGTGCATCATAAAATATTTTACTTTTAACTTAAATGTGTGTACCGACTTTAATTGTTTAATGTCATCATGGCAATGCGTTGTAAAGTAACGTACATGTATTGTACGTGGATTTCTTAACAGAGGTCTTGCGATATCCGTCTCTTCGACCTGGCTGCGGGTCTGCGCCTGCTTTCACTGGCTCCGGCGCGTGGAGGAGCGACAACTCTGGAAAGTCCGGGCAGTTCGGGCGGAGGGATGCGATTTATGGGCCAGAATTGTGTGTGGGCGCCGTGGGAGCGGCGCCGAATAGCGGTGGCGGAAGCTGCGCCAAGTTTCAGAAACAGAAGCGCCCGCGCGATGGCACAGCTGATGTGCGAGATGGAGAGAGAGAAGGCTGGAGCCGAGACTTCATCCACGTCCGGTGCGGAAGAAGGGAGTCGAACTTCTCGAAAACTGGACGTGGTGAGGAACGGATTGCCTGTGATGGTTGTTGAACCCCTCGGCCGGAGTTCCGCAAGGGCCGAGATGTGTGGTTTTGCAGAGGGCGTAACATCTACAGTAGAGGGGTTAACGGTGAGTTGTGTGCAATTGAGACCTCCTAACATTGATAAACTGGATTGTGCTGGCCCACCTTCTCGACCATCGCCCGTTTTCATTCGCTGGCCTCCGAGTTTTGGAAAGTAATGTGGGTTCTCTACTGAGTAGATCAAGTCTGCTCAATATAGTGGATGTAAACACACCACGCAGGGTCACCGAGAGAACTGATTTCCACCGAGCTTCCATGGGACGCCATCGGCTTGCCACCGAATTGCTCTCGGGTTTCCAACGTGTTTCCAACGTGTTTCCAACGTGTTTCCAACGTGTTTCCAACGTGTTTCCAACGTGTTTCCAACGTGTTTCCAACGTGTTTCCAACGTGTTTCCAACGTGTTTCCAACGTGTTTCCAACGTGTTTCCAACGTGTTTCCAACGTGTTGCCAACGTGTTGCCAACGTGTTGCCAACGTGTTGCCAACGTGTTGCCAACGTGTTGCCAACGTGTTGCCAACGTGTTGCCAACGTGTTGCCAACGTGTTGCCAACGTGTTGCCAACGTGTTGCCAACGTGTTGCCAACGTGTTGCCAACGAGTTGCCAACGAGTTGCCAACGAGTTGCCAACGAGTTGCCAACGAGTTGCCAACGAGTTGCCAACGAGTTGCCAAGGGGTTGCCAAGGGGTTGCCAACGGGTTGCCAACGGGTTGCCAACGGGTTGCCAACGGGTTGCCAACGGGTTGCCAACGGGTTGCCAACGGGTTGCCAACGGGTTGCCAACGGGTTGCTAACGGGTTGCCAACGGGTTGCCAACGGGTTGCCAACGGGTTGCCAACGGGTTGCCAACGGGTTGCCAACGGGTTGCCACGGGTTGCCAACGGGTTGCCAACGGGTTACCAACGGGTTGCCAACGGGTTGCCAACGGGTTGCCAACGGGTTGCCAACGGGTTGCCAACGGGTTGCCAACGGTTGCCAACGGGTTGCCAACGGGTTGCCAACGGGTTGCCAACGTGTTGCCAACGTGTTGCCAACGTGTTGCCAACGTGTTGCCAACGTGTTGCCAACGTGTTGCCAACGTGTTGCCAACGTGTTGCCAACGTGTTGCCAACGAGTTGCCAACGAGTTGCCAACGAGTTGCCAACGAGTTGCCAACGAGTTGCCAACGAGTTGCCAACGAGTTGCCAAGGGGTTGCCAAGGGGTTGCCAACGGGTTGCCAACGGGTTGCCAACGGGTTGCCAACGGGTTGCCAACGGGTTGCCAACGGGTTGCCAACGGGTTGCCAACGGGTTGCCAACGGGTTGCCAACGGGTTGCCAACGTGTTGCCACCGGATTGTCACTGCATGTCATCGGATTGTCACCTAATTGTCTCCGGATTGACACCGGATTGCCACTGGGTTGCCACCTGATTGTTATGTGATTGCCACCGGGTTTCCACCAGTACGCTACCGGATTTTCAAGGAGTTGTCATCCCGTTGCCACCGGATAGTCAAGGAGTTGTCACCGGGTTGCCGCGGCGTTGCCACTGGTTAGTTGCAAGGTTGCCAGCGGATTTTCACTGGGTTTCTACTGGATTTCCGTTGGGTTTCCATCGAGTTGCCGCGGGTTACCACGGATTATCACCGGTTTGCCACCGGATTGCCACATACAGTATTTCAAATTCAGTTTTGGGAAGTCTAGATAAGAAATGGGATATTCCACTACAGTTCCTTCAACGTGACGCGCTTCTCCCAGCATATTGTCTCAATCTTCTAACAAAGAATACGTCTGCATGGTTTTGTTATTACTAATTATAGAATAATGTATGCGGCAGAATTCATACGAGTCAAATACGAGTTTTTATTCAAAAAATCTTTCTCATTTTTCTGCTGGTTTCCTTCGCAGAATTTCCATTACATTTCTTTCTGCTTGTTCTAAAGAACACGTACCAAACTCTCTTCGAATCGCATAAGTGATTTGCGGGTCGCGATGTCCGCAATTCATTATAGACATCTTAAACCCAGGACTCCGATGCATTGTTTTTGTAACTTCGGTATAAAAGAGTTGAATAAGGATCAGGAGAAAACTATTCTTCTTTTGAAAAGAGAATTTTAATAATTACTGATCAATTACAATTGAAATTGAATTGAAATTGACTTTAATAATATTATACAAATGGAAAATTGTAAAAAATGTTTTCAAGAACATTTAATGTAAACAATCTTTTGAATGCATTAGACAAAAATTATTCAGAGTGATCAGGTCCAATGCATTGCACACACACTATAACTCTTTCTGAGTGCCTATTACGAACATGCTTTTTACACTAGAAACAATGCAGCTTCGGTTTTTTTTCAAATGGTTGTATTTTAATTTTTTTGGTTTTGCTTCGTAGATGCAAGTGTAGCATCTACGAAGGAGGTTGATGTTGATGAGCTCTTATTTTATTGATATTCCTGCCAAGAATACTACCCATCGCATGAACAATTTCCCGTGATATGCCAATTTCCCGTGATATGCCTGATATAGCACTTCATAATAAGTATTTTGTACCGTGGACTTCTAAGTGAGGGTTTGGTGAACCCAAATCAATATTTTCATTTTTATGTTGCTATGAAGTAACTTAAAACGAACAGTGAAAGTAACACAATAACATCAAAATTACAGTTTAATCACACTATGACATCAAAAACATTTCAAGTACATATTTCAAACCTTTTTCTGATATAAAATGCTCAGGATCATGATGAATCATGCGACATTTAAGTTCATTAAATTAGCAGTTCTTGCGGTAGTTGGAATTAATATTTTCTTCGAAGTTTCCCACACAATAAACACGTCATTTTCGTTTCCGTTTTGAACCAAGAATTAAAACGAAATAGCACTTTGTAAAGAATAGTACGTACTTCAATTCATAAGAAATTTATATATTTTAAGTTAATGTTATTTATATCAGTATCATAAATTATAATCCATAGACTTGAAAGAAAATGCGTTTAAATTTTCTGAACGTTTCTCTTTAACAATCGCATACCGATTGAGAGTGGTTGGCAACGACGAGACTCAACGTCGTTGCCAAAATTTTCTAAATCTTTTTTTAGGTGAATTGTTGTCGATTCACAGCTTGGAACTTTAAATATTAAAACCCATCCTAACTCTTAAGAGACAGTTTCGTCTTTCAATGGTTACCAGTCCAAATTCATCAAGCCAGCCAAAATATGAATTCCCGACTCACCATTTCCCAGTCCCATAAAACGTTCTCACAAGCGAATTCTCCTTAGAACTGATCACATTCCCCCTCCACTCCTGCCGACAGCCCACTTCCCTCCCTTAGAAGCGTCTTACCCTCCCTAGAAAACCACCCATCAATCCGCAATCTCTGACTTAAACAACCTCACTGAAAACGTAGTCTCCCAATTAGTTACCGCTACAAATTCAAAATATTATAATGAACATGGAGCCAAGAATCTACAATGTCCTTAAAAAGCTGAATTTTTTTGATTCTGTTAAACTGCAGAAGGTAGCAAAAGACAGAAAAATTGCTGCCATTATTTTTATAAGATCATCGTATTCATATTAATTGCCTCACAGAAACGCAAATAGTACCCGGTGAACGCTTTACCATTCCACAAATCAAAAATGTATTGTTAAATTGATGTTCCATCTGAGAGATACACCTTTTGTTTCACATTCGGTTAATAGTGTCCCAATAACTTATGTTTATGTACTTAAATTAAAATCCCAAGAAAGGATTTCAGCAGAACGGGTAGTCAATAAATCTTAAAACGCTTAAATCTTAAATCGCTTTGTGGAAAGTCGGGCGTTCTCTTATCAGGCGTTTCTATCCAAGTCTGCCTATAAACACGTTGCAATCATATTTCAGAGGAGTTTGATGTAGTAGTCGATAAGAGCTGTGCATTCGGAGCAACATAGTAAATGTTGAACAGCTTCTTCAAAAAAAAATCGTGGCCATCTGCGTCACCGCGGAAAGGATCGCTAGTACAGAATGTTCAAAATATATATGACGTTCCCATAAATGTTTTCCCGAAAATCCCTTCCCTGGAAATATTTTAACACTAACTTGCAGATAATGATTGAAAATTAGTCCTGTCCTTAAATATATATAAACCGGCAAAGCTGGCCCAGGGCACCAACTGATATCACTGCAGTGCCTCTGATCAGGAGGTCCAATGGTTGGAGTCTCAAAGCTGGCAGGATTTTCGACACTAGCTAAGCAGCGAAGACGAATTCAGTGGCTGCCTGGATGAGAATCCTAGTGGCCGGCTGCTCTGATCGGTTGTTTTCCGTGGATTCTCCATTCAACACCAGGAAAATACCGAAACAGTACCCTAACAAACGGGCCACGGACAGCGTGCGATCTTCCCTTCTTCCTTGACATATCATTTCCTCTTACACACACTTCCATGCACTCCACTTCAACATATAAAGCTCCCTCCTGTCGGGAGCTTAGAGCTCGGCCCGGCGGGAGATAGCTGGTTAGGGAAAACAGCACATACCGACACGTAGAACGCCGTCGGATATCACCAGCAAGCGGGGCTGCCACCTCCCGCGATGAAACATGCACTTCACTTACCGGACGAATTACCTTAGGAGTTGACGCGCACGGAAACACTAAGTAATCAATTAATTCTACAAAAAATAGTATTGGCCATATGTTTCCAGGGAAACGACCGTAAGTACAGAATGTTCAAAACACATATGGATTTGACCGGGAGCGGTGGCTCAGTGCATCAACTGATGTCACTGCAGCGCCTCTGACCGGGAGGTCCTAGAATCAAGTCCCGACAGCGGCAGGATTTTCGACACTAGCTCGAATTCAGTCGCTGTCTGGAGGAGAATTCTAGCGGCCAGCTGCTCTGATCGGTGGTTTTCCGTGGTTTCTCCGATCATTACCAGGCGAATGCCGAAGTAGTACCCTAACAAACGGGACACGGACTGCGTGCGATCTTTCCTTTCTCTTCCTTGTCCTATCCTCACACTTACACTATCATGCACTACACTCCCACATATGCCGGGAGACCGGTCGGGTCTTAGAACTTGTCCCGACTGGGACGGTGCCCCGCTGGTGGGAGATACCTGGTTGGGGAAAATCCCGTTAGCCGACGGGTTAGCCAGTGAGGGAAGACCACTGCCACCTCCCGAGCAAAAAACACGCACTTCACTTACGGGAATAATGACCATATTAGTTTACGCACCCGGAATCACAATCAAGCAATCAACACATGGACTTCCCTTAAACGTTTTCCTGAAAATATGGTAACACAAACTCTCAGATAATGATTTAAATATTCTATTGCTAAACATATTTAGCTTTGGATCTTTAATATATAACATGTTCCTTCAATTACTTCTACAGAAGTCCATTCCACACCGTTCAGCCCAAGCGGCCGCCCGCCGCAAGCATTGAAGAAGCGGAGCGAGTGAGATATTGCTAGGCCGGCGGCAGGGGCGCGCCGTCCCTGGGGGGCGGTGTGTATGACGGGCGGGCAGGCAGGCAGCGCCCGCCGCGGACGCACGGGAAGGTGGGCATGATGGGCGACGCCGCTGGGCCGCGCGATAAAGGGCTCGTTGGCGTCCAAATTTACGGCGCTCGCTCCCGCTCCGCCCGTGCCCTCTAGAGCAGGAATGTCCAAAGCGCACGTAGGAAAAAAGGCGTCGGACGTGTGTAGAAATATTCGGAAATCGACCCAATGATTCACGATTCTGTGACACTGATGAAGCGAGGAAAGGAAAAATGATTGAAATTCTTGATTGAACGGAGGATGAAATAAAATGTTTTTTCTTTGACATCACTAGCTACTACGGAAACTTTTTCAAATATAAATATTTTTCTTCAAAAATAAACTTCAGTTGCTGATTGATACCAAGGCAACATGTGCAATTAATTAAATAATTACAAACAGAGATGTATGACCTCGATCATTTATACCTTTTTAATTAATTATATAGGTGGGTCTCAAAATTAAATGCACACTTACTCTATTAACTTGTTATGATTGTAATTTAAAATGTGAAAATATGTTCCTTATATTGTATCCATCTCCTTATAATGTGATCACTAATTGTATCTATTTGCTCTTGGTAAGTTACAATATTTAGAAATAATTCATACCTAGGATATTATAATGTGAAAACATAAATGTTTGCAAAATTATTTTTCAGTACTTGAAAATTATGAAAAAAATATCGTCGAAACGTAGTACAAAATGACAAATTGAACAAATGAAAAAAAATATCATAACTGTCTGAAAATTTATTGGAATAATTTAATAATAATAATAATAATAATAATAATAATAATAATAATAATAATAATAATGAAGAAATAAAACTTTACATTGAATAGTTGGTTAATTATATTTCAATAGTAATACATTTTTTTAAAATATTTTTCAAAGAATGTAAATTATTAATAGAAAACTAATTCAAAAAATTTAGTGGTGCTACAACATTTCATATTTTAACGTAGTTTCCGCCGTTTGACCTGCGCTATGACGCACAATATAATGAACTGTAGAATTACGTGTAATTTGTAACAGTAATAAAATGTTTCTCTTTGTGTAAACAATATCATCAATTGCATAGACCAAAACTGGGTTTTTAATTAATGTATTTTAAAGATTTTTAATGTTAATTATTAATAGTACAATAAATATTAATGTTTATTATTTTTACTGGACGTATCGTCTCCTATAAATACTATCCATACATAGTCGACTGATGACTATTATTTTGAAATCTTGACTTCCTAAGTGTAATTAACAACGTAAAAAGAAAAGCTATAGCATGACGATGATATGAACTATGTCAAGAAATCGGGGGAATTGACATAGAACTCCAATTATATTTTGATCGCTAATATTTAATTTTACATTGATGTACAGGATTTAAATGCCACTCCTGTCATCAGTGTTCTGTGACACACAGATACACAAGTATTGATGTCCTCTGAATAGCTTTTGAATCACTCTGAAGTGTGTGTTACTCACTAATCGAATTACTTCTATTAACATAAGTGTATATGAAAATCGAATGGAAAATAACAAGCTCAACAATACATAATACCTTCAAAAGATATTTTATTTCCGGAAATTCACGTGTGGTCACCCCTCTTTTTCCGGACTTATAACTGGCGATTCGACTAACGTGTGTAAACACATGTTGCATATCACTATACGCTCAGCCTTGTAAATAAAGGAAGACAGCCAAAAATTAAACAGAAATTGTGAACAACTCAAGGATCGCATATTTTTCAAAAGAGCACTTGTTGAATAACAAAGTAGATCAAGAGGTATGAAATAATAATGAAACATTAATTAGTAATATTAAACCACACCGCGAATCTCTGAACTCTGCCAATAGTTTCGTAATACTGCCCCGACCGCATAAGCGCAAGAAAGAACCAATGGACATGGGTTACATCTATGATTGCAATCATATTTTACAACAACGTGCCTCAATAGCAAACTTATATTCGTTTGTATTCATTTCTTCGCTCATACCTTGTGTATTATTTTCTAGATGTGCATGTTTTCCTTAAATTTAGTATTTTATAACAATTTGTATTTTAGAAATTTCAAGATCAAACTTTTCTCTGCCCAAGCTAATCCGTCACCCAGTGATATAGGTTTCGCAAAGAAGACCAAACGTGCATAAAAATCTACTTGACGAAATATCTTAGCAAACATTCAAAACATAAAAAATTGAATAATGAAGACATTTACGAGTACAAACAGGAAATTGACTATAAATGTGAACGTCACGTTATTTTGTAAGTGGTAAAAACCATTTAAAGAGAACATACATGTCATGGTAGAACTCGCTCGTTTTCTGTGAGGTTTTCTTTCAGTTAAGATCAATCAGGATGATGCGTGAATAGTAAATAAGCCTTTCTCTTTAAATTTTGTGTCCTTTGTCTTGTTATTCTGTATTAAAATAATTTTAGTTTTTGCTGTTATTTTATTGTGTTTTGTTTCCATCTCCAGGTATATTTCCAATTATATCTGCTTCCGAAACATAATTACACTAACTTCCAACCCTATATGACAAAATAATGAGTAAACAACAGCATCCCTAAATTCATGATTATGATTTGATTAAGAATTTTCCACGCGATACAGGACTATGACATTAATAATTCCCAGAAACTTGTGTTATCTCCAGCTCAATTATAACCAAATAAATATTTAAATCTACTCGTAAAAGTGTAAGCACAATCTGACGACTGGTGACCAGCAACACATTTTCTGTAAAAAAATATTATTAATATATTTTATGTGAAACCATCGGGATGAATAATATGAAATGAAAAATTAATATTTATCAAAAATTAAAATTGTTATTAGTCAATCGTTATTAATGAAGTCATTATTACGGGCAATGTCGTTATTAGTTCCTGAGTCCCGGTCAGAATGTTCACTAGACGCGCTTTGTCGTCGCCAACACAGCGCAGCACTTCGAACGTGGCGTCTTAACTATAACTGCTCACCAGGCAAGTATAACGAGTTACAAGTAAAATTACACAACAGTATTTAATAAAACAAGAAATGGGACTCGTAGCTGATCTCATAGCTAACTGCTGTAACTACCCTCCGCTTGTGGCATTTCGAGTCATCGATAGCTATTTCTAGTGTTGATGCATCCTCACCGGCCTCTTTCTTAATTTCTCGTCGCACATTTCTCGCAACGCATCTCTCAATGTAGTCTGTTGCGGGCCTAAGTCGGTTGTCCTACCTCTATTGTTGCCATATTCAACTACGCTTCCCCACCGGCGGGATAAATGTGTTTTATACATGAGCCTATGAGCGGAGAGTGGACTAACCTACAAAATTGTTATTAACATTTTTTGCGGAAGTGTAATCTTTAAACGTAGACCTCTCGACTGCACAGTAGCCTAAGCAACCTTTTGCAGTCGATCGCTAGATGGCTCCACGATACTAATTTTGTCACCGCGCATTTGGCGCACTCTGTTGGAAGCGATGTGGACTATCTAGAGGTTAGTCCACTTTGCTACTAATTAGAGTATGCTACATAATACTCGCCGACGAAAACATTCATATGGATACTAATTACTCGTATATGTTTATACGGAATGAAACTCGCATCTAGTGGTCCTCAAGAGGTAGGATCATATCTTTTATACTGTATTAAGAACTTGTAAATCTCAATCAAACTTAATTATCACCAATACGGCGGCCATAACCGCACTATTAAACTGTCAGTGCTATGAAATTAATTTTTTTAATCTTCAGATATGAGTGTGGATGAAATAAATAAATTTCTAGTAAGTGGTCACTAATACCTTCCTTACGGTCAAGAGTTTGTTCTAGCAGAAAAGAAGAAAAAAATTTCATTCATAATTTTTTTACCTATAGATTGACATACAGTAATACAAAATATTAGAAAGAGAAATCCATTCACAGTTATTCAAATGATCTAATCCGACTTTGTTTCAACCAAGGTATTTGAATAAAACATTACGAACATGAAACAATGTAAACAGAAATCAAAGGTGGAGTAGTTGAAAATCCAATGGTCGCAATTTATAAAAGAATCTAATAATAAAATTTAATGTAAATATTCAAACAATGAAATGGTTAATTTTGAGATACTTGATACTAATAAAGTATTAACTTACAACAGAAAATGCACTGCCAGTCCTATCTCCCATTGGCTATTTCATCGGTGAAGCCAAAAACGGATCTTATTCAACTACAGGCATTTATTCGCCTAGTATGTCATGATGTTTACAACAATATTCGATCGGTACAGGCCCCTGGTCATGAGCTACTAACCGATGAGTTACTGGAGAAGGAAGTTGTTTAAAAATTAGTTTTAGAGTTGAATGTTATTTCACTATACCTTTTATTAATATGTGCAGAACGTTTTTTCAAAATAAATGCAATAAAATAACAGTTTTCTTCTTATTCCACCAATTTAAACACCAAATCCTAGATGAACAAAATGAATTAACTCACATCATTCATCGAAAACCTAGAAGAGCAAAGTGGACTTACCCAAAATAAAAAGATACATTTTAGTTATGTAACATGTTGGCACTTTTATATACCTTCAGTCACCTTTTAATATACCACGGTGACATGACTTACCAATATTCCCAAATAAAATAATTCTATGTAACACAAGGTTCATGAAATATTCAAACCCATTTGTCTCCCATTTCCTCTAAAGTGGGTTAGTCCACTCTGCCGCTCATAGCCTCATATAATATATGCATACATGCGTGTTCCTGACAATAAATCTACGGCTTACGTATTGTGAGATATAACGTGGGGTCTTTGTCGGCGATTATTTTTACTGATCCAGAAATATCTCAATCGAAATATTTCCTTCGATTTCGTACCCATATTTAACTGCCAAGCTAAATGTCCTCCCGATAAGAAAGTTTGCGCGGTCAATAAAGTAGGCCAAAAGATTCATATAAGTCTTTACACCAGAATGCCTCCTTTTATATTTTTCTAAAATTTACTATCTTTTTCTGGGCATCATTAAAATTGTATTTTAATTAAGACTCTCGGGAATCGTTGAATATTAATTAGAGAATGTCTACCCACGCAAAGAGCCTTGCGCAGAAGTGGAAAAGGCATAATAGGTCAAAGATCTTAACCACTACAGAACTACTGAGTTAAGGCAAAGTGAAGATATTACTGTACAATTAGTAAATGTGTATCAGCCACACTTTTGATCAAAATAAAAAAAGTTTTTCTACTTCTTTATAACTGTTACACTAAATATTGTTTATGGAACAGTATTTTAAAAGGAGTTTTTTACTTTTTTTATATTTATTATGGATTATAGAATAAGATAATGTACAAATAAATTAATAATAGTATTACATGTAATTTTATTGTAAATTCTTGGGTATCATTTCTGAATAAATTTGATTTAAGTATTTTCAAATTTGAAAGTATATGGTATGTGACTGTATTTTTGTCAAATTCTGTAAAATAGCTGTTCATGTGATGATCGGGGGATTTTAAAAGTAACAAATTTTTCTCTTCGCAAACGTCAATTCTTTGGCGGTGGCATGAATTTGAATATTTACTGAATATGTATTTAGCTAAAGTTAGTAAATATAAAAAACGAGACAAAATTAAATTATTTATAAAATCACGGTCATTGCACTAATTACACTATAAATACACGCAAAGAAACCCTTGAAATTAACTGATTCATTACATATATAAATTAAACTTTAATGAATGAAAAGTCGCGTAATGCAGGGCGCATACAGCCCAGAACTTCTACCAAGGCACTACGAATTGAAGCACCCTAAACCAACATTTATCCACATTATTCGAAGTAAGACGGGATAATACTGTAGAACACGAGGAAGTTAGCATGTGTCACATCCGCCTGGTGCCGTTAGCAGGCGAAATCACGTTCAGAGACCTCGTAACGGAATCAACGAGAACGATAAACCCCTCTCCCGAGCAGACGGTGGCGCGCGGCAAAGCGCGTATTAAGGTCTGCGAACAGCGTGCAACCGCTAGCGTGGGAACTAATCGCGTAAGCGCGTCTAGAAATTCGCAGGCAAGTTGGGCATCCGAGTCACCATAGACAGTTGAGAGGGACGGCAAACGGAGAAAGAGTGTGCTACTAAGGCTGATACAAATCGATGGATTTTGTATGACAAAGAGCAGGGTTGTTTCGTTCTAAAGGTAAAAATAGAAATCATTATTGGAATAAGAAGGATATCTGAAGCTTGGTGATGCTTCTTTCAATCACAGTCTTTTCTGTAAATATTTTACAATATTATCTGTAGTAAAGTAATTAGTGTACATATTAAAAGTCTCTTGCTGGCAACCAATTTTTCCCCTCAACTTCAGCAATACTTGTTTTAAAACGTTTTGAGATATTTTTACTCTTTAATATGTAATCATTGCGCTTATGAAATAGGACATTTTGTATAAATATTATCATTCGAATTAGAAATCTGTTTAATAATATTAACATTTCTGATATGTGTAATTGAATAGGATTCTCACCTGCTACATTTTTAGTTCAATGTAAGTGTTGCAATGTCCTAACCCAACATGTAAAAAATTCTAACCATCATTGAATATATACTAAAACTACAAAACTTGTTATAGAAAAAAAAGAGACATGACCGTTCATGACAAACTAAGATAAAAAGGCTACCTTATTTAACAAGAAAGCATAATATTTAATATGCACGTAACATTTTAAAATTGAATTAAACTTTTTAAAATTAAATCATCTATTAATGTTCGAATCATGAACTATTCTCGAAAGATGTTTTTCCTGACTACGTGTCATTATTGGAAAATTTAATACGGAATAATTTTCGAGAGATTCTACTTTCGACATCACTTTTTCTAATTAATTTTCTGGATTCAATTTATTCACAAGTTCTCAATTATTCGCCAATTTCTCATTATTTACCATTTTGGGTTTCATTCACTGTATATCAATAATTATACTCAATATTTTCAATATTCATCTTTGATTTCCTGTTCCAGTTGAAAATTAGTAAGCATTTTAAAAATACAGGTTTATTTAAATACGATGTCATTTTATTTCATAATATTGTTGTGACTGCAATTAGAAACAACATTTTACTTAAAAATGTTTTCTTCGTGATTTTTAAAATAGAGTCCTTTAACATATTACCGCAGTTGAAAAAAGAAAGAAAGAAAAAGAAAGAAACAATAGCATGTACTGCGTAAGAATCTAAGAGCCACTCCATAGTGATGCTCCAATTTTCAGTATTCTATGCATGCAAATGCTCGTTTTCAACCCTACACGATTTGCCTACCCATCTACCTTGCAATAGGAAACATTATTCATGAATAAATTCCTCGTCCGAGGTCCAGGGTAATTGACTCTTTGCATTTCAGAGCACATAAAGGAAATTCTTCTCCGACATTTTACCTTTTCTCTGCTTTACCCTGCACAGTTCACAATGAAGAATTGGAGCAAATTGCCTTTTTGTGGTTATGAATAATAAATAATTTTTATATTCTACATTTCTTGTTGTCGAAGTAGATTGCAAAAAATTGTAAGTATCGTTGAATAAAATAAGGATCAGAAGAAAGAACTGTAAATATTTTTCACGTAGATGCGTGGTTAAAACAAGAAAAATGAGGTAAGTCGACCACTTGCAAAACCTGTTACACGACAATTTCAAAACAGTCAAGTTATTGTGCTCATTGTTAAGGTCTCAGTCACCTCTACAAAGATACTTATTTATCAACTAGAAAAACCCACTTTAATCGCTTCCAAACTTGATGAAAAAGTCTCTTCCACTACCAAAACCTATCAAAATTACCATTGCCACACTTTCAAACTCTGTTAAAAACGGTTCAATTGCAAGAGCAGCTAAATCACAGATGCAACTTGGTCGCAGGGAGTAATCCACATGCAAAACCTGCTAAAATCTGTCTTTACCTCAACTTTAACATTGAGAAGGTTTTTTAATGCTTTGCTTTATTGTTTCTATATTGTTTGTTTGGTCTACGCTGATTTCATGAAATTATATTGTTGACGCCGCTTTCAACCGCTTCGGTGGTTAGAAACAACTATTGGCTCGTTTATTTACATCAATAAGTTGACGCGTGTGCTAGTCAGCGGTCTTGATTGATTGATTGATTTTTCGTGGTTCCGGGCGCGTCAACTGCCTCAGTCATTAGTCCCGTTCGTGTAGTGCATGTTTTTCTCGGACATGGCGATGATCTTCCCCCGCTGGATGGCGAGATCCGGCGCCGACCTACCGTCGGCTAGTGGGGTTTCCCCCTAACCAGGACTCTCCCACCACCGGGGCACCGCACCAGCCGGGACAAACTCTAAGCTCCCGACAGGTCTCCCGGAATATGTGGAAGTATAGTGCATGTTAGTGTGTGTGTGTGTGTGTGTGTGTGTGTGTGTGTGTGTGTGTGTGTGTGTAAGGGGAGAGGATAGGACAAGGAAGAGGAAGGACAGATCGCGTGCGGTCCGTGGCCCGTTTGGTAGGGTACTGCTCCGGCATTCGTCTGGTGTTGATCAAAGAAACCACGGAAAACTACCGATCAGAGCAGCCGGCCGCTAGAATTCTCCTCCAGACAGCGACAGAATTCGACCTAGCTGAAAAGCTAGTGTGGAAAATCCTGCCGCCGTGGGGAGTGGGAACCTAGGACCTCCCGGTCAGAGGCGCTGCAGTGACATCAGTTGATGCACTGAGCTACCGCTACCGGTTCAGCGGTCTTGCTTTAATGTAAAATCTTAGTTATTTACGATGAATGTGAGGGGAAACAGTGCAAATAATATGAAGTAGTAGCTACCGCGGCTGAGTTAATAAATGTTGATCCTGCAGACAAACGATCCATATCTCTAGTTTTTTGTAAAATAAAAGACTGCACTTTTATTTTATTGTTTACATAATTTGTTTCTATAAATATTTTATGGAACATTCAATATTTGCCAACGCTATTGTGAAAACAGTATGTAAAGTAGTCGAGCGTTATTGAAAATATGAATGACCTCAAAGTATTATGCAAAAAGCAGTTTTCCTGAAGGGGGGGAGTTGGAAATTGTTTCCAACTTTACGGTATTGATGCAAATACTATTTACGTCAGAGTTGCATCTTAGGAAGCTAAGTAGCAGATGCCAACATGTGGCTAAGTGTATTTGTGAAAAAATTATCGTAATCTGTATTGTATTCCTGAGTCAACAATTTAAGATTTTTATAAAGCATAATTTCAAACATTCATTAAAATGTGTAGTAAAACCCTCGTTTCTATATGGGTTTATCCAATTGTCAAATGTTACTAAATTAATTTCACTAAAGATACAAGCTTTATCTCGTAATGTTGTTATTGTGAATATATTAATTTAGTATGTTTTATAAGTGTTTGAAGCATTTGGCAGGTTTTGCAAGTGGATACGTTCGCAAGATGGCCAACCGTCAACTAAGAAAATCCGTCTTAATTAATTTACACTTGCAAAACCTGTTAAGTGTTTACTACAATTTTAAATATAAGAGAAACAGTTAATGTGAGATTAAACAGATTTTAGCAGTCAACTCGGGTGTTTTTTGGCTTTTTGGACCAAAAAATTGTTGTTGGGCAAAATGGAATCCAGCCGTAAAATTTTTTTGTCAATTTCCTGGGTTCCTTATAAAATGGATTTAACAGGTTTTGCAAATGAACGACGCAGATGTAAATGAGAGTCTGTAACCACAACAGTCTATAGATAATTAAGGGGTAGTTTTAAGCACGGTAGGATATACGAATACGACAGAGTGAATTAAATTTACAGCTTTGGGAAATTTCTGGGCTCGGAATCGATACCGGAACTACATCGTCCAGTCTTTAACAGGATAATAATGGTAAAAAGTTGAAACAAAATATCACCTCTCTACAGGTTAACGAAGGGTGACTAGTTATTTCCTTTCATAAGAACCCATGCACACAAAAACCTGGTAGTGTAATACTACTGGCTGTGGTATTCCCATCCAAGAATGCATCAAACAGATTGAAGACGAAAAACATAAGATCGAACATTGAAGCATATTTTTATTATCAGGCGCGCAAATTCACATTACTATGTCCCACACTTTTATATCGGGCACAACTCAAAATCTAAGGATCCTAGATCATCAAAATCAGTTGTTTTGTGTCACTGCTAGGGCAACAGTTATATTTTCTACGGCGTAATCTTCAAAATAATACCTTTTTGGGCGTTCTATTACATATTTTATGGTTCCATCACTCCTTGCAAAAGTGGTCAGAAACGCTGAATGTGGATTCCTTTGTGAAGATATTTTCTAGAGTCGGTCAAACGAGAAATATTCTCTCTCGTATCTCGTAGGAACTGTGAGTCATTCTCGGTGGCCCAAGAAGGGAGCAGGGCCGTGGAGGGGGAACCGCCAACGGAATGTCGAGATAGTGCTCTGGTGGAAGAGATTCTCTTTCTCTTGAGGAGGCGGCGGCGAGAGCGGCCGATCACGCGTTTCCCGTATCTCCTAGGGACAGAGAATTCTCGTGAGCAGTCTAAGCCAGCCGAAGATCGGAAGAGACTGTGGTTAAAATTGCAAGGAGGAGGAGACCAAAAGATTCGAAAAATGCAGCTAGGTGGAGTGTGAGAGCAAGTCGGAAGTATGCGGAGATAGAGGAGCGGCAGAGAGACCGGGAAAGGTAGAAGGCAAAGGAGGCGCAGCGAGGAAAGATAGGCGAAGGGATGTTGGAAGTGGAGGCGACGACGGTAAACAATGAATGTGTCGGAACAGAGACAACAAAGACAAATAAAATCGTTGAAACGTGGAGGACGTCGTTAGGTGATAAAGGAAAACATAGTAAAACTGAGGGATGTGTGGAAAGGCGAGTGAAAGTGTGGTATAATGTACGGAAGGGGAAGGTATAAGAATATGAAAACAACTGATATAGAGACCACGAGTAAGCAGAGGGTAGTCAGGGGGAAACTGCTTGTAAACATCGACGAACAATAAAAAATATGTATGGACCGGGATCGGTAGCTCAGTGCATCAACTGATGTCACTGCAGCGCCTGTGACCGGGAGGTGTCTTGACGGTGGCAGGATTTTCGACACTAGCGTTTCAGCTAGGTCGAATTCAGCTGCTGTCTGGATGAGAATTCTAGCGGCCGGCTGCTCTGATCGGTAGTTTTCCGTGGTTTCTCCTATCAACACCAGGCGAATGCCGGAGCAGTACCCTAACAAACGGGCCACGGGCCACGCGCGATCTTTCCTTCCTCTTCCTTGTCATATCCTCTCTCCTTATACACACACACACTTACACTAACATGCACTACACTACCACATACTCGGGAGCTTAGAGCTTGTCCCGGCTGGGGCGGTGCCCCGTTGGTGGGAGATTCCTGGTTAGGGGGAAACCCCGTTAGCCGACGGTAGGCCGGCGCCAGATCTCGCCATCCAGCGGGGGAAGATCAACGCCATCTCCCGAGGAAAAAACATGCACAACCTAATCTGTTCACCGGCCCGTAATCACTTAACCTACGAACCAACCAACAAAATATGTCAGTCCCGGCCAAAGGGACGCGCCTAAAGGTGGAGGCAGAGAAAAAGCAAAGAAATGCTTGCAAGCAGAAGGAAGAATGTGAAGGCAGAGAAAGACTTGGAAAGTCGAAAGGGAGCAGCACAGAATGCCCCTGCCGCATACCATGAGGATGCAAGCAAAGAATGGCCTGGGGCGGATGCAGGACAAAGGTGGCAAAAATTGGCGGACAAAGACTATCATAGGCGAGAACGCTGAGGCGAAATAAAGGCGAATAAAAGAATGGACATACAGAAGAAATTGTAAAACGGTTGAGAAAAGAATGAGTTGTTTGGCTAATTATATTGTTCCCACCAGTGGGGCACAGCTCCAGCACAGACAAGCCTCCAACTGGTCTCCCGGCATGTGTGTAGTGTAGTGTAGTGTGTGACAAGCCTGTGTATGTAAGGGGCTAGAATAAGGCAGGGATGAGAATGGAAAAACCTGCGCAGTCTGTGTCCCGTTTGTTAGGGTACTGCACCGGCATTTGTTTGGTATTGATTGAAGAAAGCATGGAAAACTACGGATCGGAGCAGCCGTCTGCGAGAATTCTCATCCAAACAACGGTTTAAATAGATCTAGCCATCTGGCTGGTGTCGAAAATCCTGCCATATTCGGGAATCGAACCGTAGGTCTGGCCTCTCGATCATAAACACGACAGTGACATCAGTTCACACCGTGAGCCACCTCAGCTAGTGAAAGGAGTAGATAGATGAAAGAAAGTAGCAGGACGAAGCAAATGAAGGAGGTTGTTACATGTGTACACTGACGAACGGCAGTGAAATTTGAACGAAAAGTTGGAGAGAGATGCGAGAAGACGGAGGCAGACAAAAGCAGCAAGAGGAGGATGAGCAAGAGGCGCAAAAAGGACGGAAGCCTGAGCGTCCCATCTTCGGGAATCGAATTTAGGACCTTCCGGTCATAAACACAGCAGTGACATCAGTTGATGCTCTGAGGCACCTCAGCTGGTGAAAGGAGTGGGAAGATGAAAGAAGGCAGGACGCAGCAGGTGAAGAGTGACTTGAGTGTTGTGTGCACTAACAAACCGCAGCAAAATTTGGCCGATTAAGCTGGACAGATGAGGCCTAGGCGGATGAAAGTAGCAAGATCAGCATGAGCGAAAGGTGCCAAGGGCACAGAATAGATACCACATAGAAAGGAAAGCCACTTTCCATCCATGCACCGATGTGATGTGCCTGGTCGCCATATCAAAAGCGTGTAAGCAGCTGTACGACCCGGCATTTGTTGTATGGTGAACGGTGGTGAAGGTGCCTATTATTTCCATTTTATTTGTTGTATTTGGTGTTTGTAAAACTAGCAAAAACATACGTAGCTCTAGGGGACATTTGCTTAGTAAGGGCAAATGTTAAAATCGCACATAGGCAAATATTGATAAAAAATAGAGATAAAAAAGTAAAGAATTATAAATATATAAGTAGTAGTGCTATGGGATGGCATAGACTTTCTCTTATTAGTTGTCTATTTTCTTTGATCTGGGTCAGTTTATCGGACTTGCCACACACCCTAGCCAAAGTACATTCCTCCTAAAGTACATTCCCCCCAATTTTCTCATTTCTGTGCTTCTTAATAGTAGAACCGAAATATTTCCTTAAGAATATTATAGAAGAACAAAATCTTGCCCTAAATGACAATTTTCATTAAAAAATTTGGAGCCATTTTTAACAAAATATCGTTTAAGCGTTACTAAAAATGCGAAATTAAAGTTCTTTTTCACAGAACATTTTTGAGTTTTCGGAAAATTTTATTTAAAGTCATTTAAATCACTTTAACTCACGAAGGTAATAGAGTTTATAAATCGCTGAAAATGGGTATATTAACAGCATGAGAGAGATTTCAAGAAAATTACATTTGTGTAATTTTTAAAAAACAAAATAATACACTAAAATGAATTTTATGTCATAATAAACAGTGTTTTTAGCACTATCCGTTGGAAAAGTTAGAAGAAAAAAATCTTGAGCCGTTTTTAAGAAAATGGCGTTTGAGCTGTCTGTTGCGGTTCCGTTGCACAGTTTCAAGATGGTGGTCTTCACTGCGCGGTGGCTGACTGAAGATCAAAGGATCTGCTGCCTACTTTCCTTTCTGTGCAGTATCTATTCCGTGCCAAGGGGACGGAGGTCTGTACGTCCGAGGAAGCCGCAGGGACGGGCCAGCGAGCGCAACCGCTGGCGGCGGCAGAGTCGTAAAACGCTGCGCCTCCTATGGAATAATCCTGCAGGCGTGGAGCCGAACGGCGCCGCACTGCCGTCACCTGCAACGTTGCACCTGCAACCACCTGATCCCCATCCCCTTCCGTGTTGCCGCAACGTCGCTGATCCTTAATAAGCTCTTCTAGCGCTTAGGCAGCCGAGCACCAACATTTCCAACTTTATACCTCCCTAACTCGCGCTATATCGTATGTTATGTACTGCTCGTTCAATTTACCAAAAGAATGCGTTGAAAGCTTTTCGTTCAGACTCAAAAGTAACTAATTATCTCAATAATGAAAGAGTTTAGATTATTTTTAAATTTGGATGTGGTTAAAAATAAAATTAAATTAGTATTAACATTGTTCACATTTTTGTCTAAATCTCAGATCTCGTATCAGTTTGCTGTAGTATTTAAAGACAGCCAATGCATAAAACATTCTACAATCTTTACATTTAAAGTCATTTATCAACACCAAATCAAATTCGTATAAAATCGTTCAAATAAATCTTCATTTCTATTTTTAGAAGACATGAGTTCACCGATTAACGTAAGGAAACAAAAGTGTCTCGAATAGTGCAATTACACAATTAAGCTGAGAATGAAAACCAAGGAAGGATATAATGTATTGTTCAGGAGAATCACTTTATAACGTTTGGAAACAAAAAAATTAACAAATTAATCTGATATTTATATTTATTTATTAGTGAATTATTAGTGAAAAGAATATGTTATGATATGGCACAAGACAAAGAATAATTCTGATGACTGGTACTTTTGTAGGATTCTAATCATAAAGGGCATGTCACACGAGGTAAAGAAGACCATTTACTATTCTGACTTAGCATCTGCTTTACGACCAGTAATTCACAGTTTTAAATTTTTCATCCCTACTCCTCTTAAATCATATACCTCACTCTCATAAGACGGGTTACCTTCCAATCTGATTATGCGGCGCCTAAGATGGAATCCTATACTAATCTAAAACTACTAATTACTTCAATTAATTATAACGAAAAATAATTGGAAATATGATGAGAATTAAAAGTAATTGCTACATTAACTGGTGTCCAGCAAGGAATACTGATGTTTCCTCTGCGAATCTAATTGATACAGGGAAATTAATTTCACACACACATACATACATAAATAATTGTCTTTAATACAACTAATAGAACTTGGGACATTGATTAACATCTGGTAATTATTGAGTAAAGACGATTAAACGACTTTGAAAAAGGTAGACAATACGTAGGGTTTCACGCCAGATATTAACATAGCCTCCTCCCGTATTAGAGCAACAGGACATGACAACGGAGTTGTTTGGAAGACAATGGAAGGCTCAAAAGTCTCAAGAATCAATCGCACCAACTCGCATCATTATTTATATTTATCAAACTCAACGATACAAGTTAGAATTGTATACCTTGAACAACTATTTTATTAAAGGTTAATGAAACCAAAACAAACTCAATTCACGTCTCCATTGTACATCGGTAAAAATACGTCATTTGCATTAATGACACAATTTAAAACAATTGCTGAACATTCATTAATTTTGGAAAGAAAATTCAAGCATGTTGAGAAGTAATTTTGTTACTGTGAATGGTGTACGTTCTAGTTAATCTTCAATAAATAATATAAAAATAAGTTTTCGAATAGATACGAAAAGCGAGTTTCTAACATATCTGTGGAAGTTGATTTAAGCCATGTAGTTACCTTAAGCTACGTTAGACCAACTGAACTCCGGTCACTTGCAACAAATGTGTGTACCTGTGTGTTAATGCTGCCATAACGCGAATGAGTTGTTTACTAACCTAGTTAAGATAAACAACTACTCCTGGAGCATGCTTCTGCGTACATTTATGCAACGTCATTTTGTACACAGGCACATCTAAACTATTCCTAACTCCTACCATAGAGAAACAAATTCTAGGGCACATTAATAATATCTGTGACATAACTTATATCAAAAACTTGTAATTCTTAATGGGGTTAATTAAATTTCGATTAAAACTCACTAGCACCTTTTACACTTATGTCCAAATGAGAAAGTTGTATTTTTAAATGCGGACATACTACACTTTCCTAAGATCTTTGGAAGCAATAGACGTATTTTGATTAGCAAAGAATCAAACGATATAATTTCACCAAGAGCGTGGCATAGGATAAATAAAGTTAATTAAAATATCGTGTATGGCTGACACATAAAATATCAAGTATTTAAGATAACAGATTGAATTATTTAATTTTGCTCTACACAATCTGTGTATTTAAAACACTAAGGATTTTTATTTAGGAAGAAATTAGATTTCCACTCAACCAAAATTCGTGGTTTTTGCTTTAAATGAAAGGTAGTGGACCGCATGTGTGTTATCGCTTGCTATGATTAACATATTATATAGTTTAATCACTACATTTTATAAAATAGTAATATTAATAGAGTGAACGCTTATCTACTGTCATTTGTTCATTATTTCGTTTTCAAGACCTTAAATATTACGTGTAGTGTTCAAAAATCATTTGACGTATCTTGGAATAAAAGGTTCAATTAAAATTATTTGTGATGCGTTTGAATTACAGTGGATATTTAGCAAAAGTTCCTGCTATTGTCCAAAAGATACATGTTCAGATCTTGATAAATACGAAACATTTCAATTAAATTTTCAGAATCATGTTTATGTTACTCTGTGTTCGCAGTGAGTAGGGATGCTAGTTCCAGAATGTTCCAGAAGTCTCTCAATTCGTTAATCTTGGAAAATAACTATTGAACGGGTTGAAAATATCTTTAAGGTTTTCGTTTTTATGTATTGGGCGCGTACAGTACTTTTCTGTTGTACACGTCTTTCTTTTTTGCGATGCAATCACACAGGTTCAGCTAGCCACTAAAACACGGAGTGTTGCGAGTGTGTCCACACTGTTAATACATCAATAGACATTCTTATTTTAAGGCGTCCAATCTGTTATATTTATCTAGAATGGAGAGATACTAAATACATGGTTAGGTTAGTACAGGCAATTTATTTATTTAATGGTATTGGCAATCTTTTAAGAATTATCCCACTAAATTAGAAGGGCTTGTTAACCTACTCAGCTAATTTTGATGTTCAGTGTTTTTGTTACCACGTAGCAGCAACATTCTTTGGTTAGGATACACAAGTCCCAGCTTTCTTTGGAGATTAAGCCCCTACTGCTGAGAAGGTCTCGAAGTTTTTTTTATAATACAATAGAAGGTCATCAAATCTGCATCCAAAACTTTCAATGTTTCCGCTGGGAATAATTGTACCCAGTAATTTAGAAACAAGTTTGTAGACTACCAATTCCGTCTCTGCGATTGAGAAGACCATGTTATTTTCCAACACTTCTCTTTTCTCCAAGCAATAGAGAGATTTGACAAAACATAAAATGGTATATACTCTTCTGAACTATATACCATCATCAAACTTAAACGTACTACCGTAGATAATCATCATCTAGATCAGTCACTGTTATTTGAACGATAATAAATTTCTGTCTGAACACATTTCATCTTACACAAACTTGAAACTGAAAATTCCCTAAATCGTTATCCACAACTATTGGGCACTCGAAAGTTAATTTTACCCCTTTAAGTATTACGAGAAAAGTTCAGAGGCGTTATCACAGACTTTTCATTGGATGCATTTTCTGGCCTCTCACGAGTTCATATTTAACTTTACAAAGTTGAACAACGTAGAAGAAAGGGTGGATTAAATACAGTTCTTAAGGAAGTACAAAACTCGAGCTTGAGGTATTCTAATTTGGGACATTAATTAAAGAACAGGGCAGCCGCACAATATCTTACGGATAACTACTTCCGGAAGTTAGAGAGCGCGAATTAAGGCAATGAATAAAGACGATCGCAACGCGAGGAATATCTCCTTCGATTTATTACCAAGATGCTGGTAGCATGCGAATCACGTAGAAAACGAGAATGAGCTGACAGAAACGTAGGTAAAATGCCTTAGAAATTAAATGCAATTTGAACAATTGCAATAATTGTCAAATAGTACATTTAAGTTACAATCGTAAGAAAATCAAACAAAAAAACAAAGTAAATAATTACCCAATATAGAAACGTTATGATCTATTGTACTGGAAGTGAATTATAATTTTTATTACTTTAATTATTATTAGGTAGATACCTATCAAATATGATCAGTCGAAATTAAAATTCGACCCCATATTCGTTATACGTAGTAAATAGTGAAACACAATTCAATATCTTCACAACTACATTTAAATTTTTTCACATTTCAAACATTTCTTTCTTTTGATAGGTTGTAATCGCGAGCGCCGTGAAGCAATTTTAGAGAAATCCTGTAAGAGCCACCAAGTGAAATTTTCTGCTATATGCAATTGTTATCACTGGTTTCAACATCCCATGAAAGGATAGAATTTAGTTTTGTTATATGTTATAGTCGTTTAGACATACTGCGTTCCTGCAATCCAATAGCGTGTGTATTGAAGGTAGTGCCCACTGTTTTCCCAGATATTGCATGTACACGCGCCCAGTGCGGGCATTTACCATGTCTCTGCAGCGGGAGCAGGGAACTCGGATGATTGTATTTTTACTATATTTCATATCCAATTTATTTGACTTTAGACAATAAAATTACTAAGACGTATTGTTTGCAATAAATAAATATTTGAAGTTTATTTTCGTTGAGTTCAAAAATAAACATGAAATACCAATAACAATAGTTTATTTAGCATGAGTTTACAATAAACAAAATGCACGTTGTATCATTGCACGCCAGTTAACCATTTACACAGAAGAAAGTTCCAAGTCCGCAGCACAGTCTCCTTAACTAGTCTACGTCCCTAATTGTAGCACAGCTCACCACTCCCGACATTGTTCTCTTTGGTTAAGACACTTCGCTCAAGGCACGAGTTCTCACGTACCGTCACCTACTCTTTGAAAGGGATTACCAACCATTAACTCTAGCCCTCCCAGTTCGCTTAGCGATGGCGTCATGCCTGCGACTCGTCTGGCAGCTGCCGTCACTGTGGTGAAGACAATTTCAAAAAATTTCAAACAATAAATAAAAAATAAAAAACTGTGGTTCCCCTCATTAGCTTGAGAAGCCCCGTAAGAACGCGATGCTCTGCCGCGCGCACGCCTAATTTCAATGCCCCAACGCAACGATAGCAATTTTACTAATTGATAGTGGATTTAGTTCAACCTGACAGTGCCATTACAATCGATTGATTGATTGATTTTTTCGTGTTTCCGGGCGCGTGAACTGCTTTCGTCATTAGTTCCATTAGTATAGCGCATGTTTTTCTCGGGAGATGGCGGTGATCTTCCCACGCTGGATGGCAAGATCCGGCGTCAACCAACCGTCGGCTAGTGGGGTTTCCACCTAACCAGGACTCTCCCACCAGCGGGACACCGCCACAGCCGGAACAAGCACACAAATTCCGGTCTCCCGGAATATGTGGTAGTGTAGTGTATGTTAGTGTACGTGTGTGTGTGTGTAAGGGGAGAGGATAGGACAAGGAAGAGGAAGGACAGATCGCGCGCGGTCCGTGGCCCGTTTGTTAGGGTATATTGATCCGAGACACCACGGCATATTGATCGGAGAAACCACGGAAAACTACCGATTAGAGCAGCCGGCCGCGAGATTTCTCCTCCAGACAGCGACTGAATTCGACCTAGCTGGAAAGCTAGTGTTGAAAATCCTGCCTCCGTGGGAGGTGTAACCTAGAACCTCCCGGTCAGAGGCGGTGCAGTGACATTAGTTGATGCACTGAGCTACCGCTCACGGTCCATTACAATCTAACTCCTATAGCTTTTTCCTTATCACCAATGTAGTACATCTCTAGCGCGATGCGGTCAGGGATATTTAGTCCTTCTGCCTCGGCGGATGTCAAGTTCCGAAGCGTGCGATTGGCCGTGCGTGCGCGCAGCATCGAAATTCTGTGTAAGAGGAATGTGGTAAAAAAATGCAAGAGAAATTTTGCAACCTTTGCAGCTGTTGCTCACCTTCAGGGCCAGTAGCAACCACTTGGAAAACAGACCTTCGGCTTTGCAATATCCCTAGCATGACGCGAAAATGTGGACTTACAGAGTTTGTCGAATTGACGGAGGAATCCAGCATCTCATATTGCACGCTGAGACCACACACGGCCAAAGTGTGGTAGGTAGGCCGAGCATTTAAAGCATAACTTCAGCAACATTAATTATTCGAGGCTGAAAGCGCGAACAAACTTGTACGAGGCGCGGCAGAAGAAGGACGACACCAGGAAGAGCGTAGGTGAGAAAGATTTGGACTGGAACGAGAATCGTACGAGTCCGGAGAACGGGAGAAGGGTGGGGAAATTGGAGGCGTGACGGAGTCCAGAGCTCGAGGGAAGGAAACTGGTAACATCGTGGGACAGCGAGCGAAGACGGGTTGCAACGCGAGGCTGCGAGCGGCAGAAAATTCCCAAGGTTATCTACAGACGAGCGATGCGGAGCTGTTGAGGTAAAAGGACTGGCAACTTTTATGCGGCGATCAGTTGGGGAAAGAGAATAGCAGTAAATACACGACAATTCGTGTTAAAAGGGGGTGAAAAGTCCAGAAAAGGTGGGAGAAGTATTCCGAACTAGGTGAGTGGCAGTTTCAAGTTCATTTACTGCGGGTGATATTGAATTCATTCAAAGATGCCATACCTTGTACAATTTTACTTAATTCATGATTTTCACATGTTGTACAGTTGATGTTATCTAGAAAAGTCATAGTTTATAGTATTATGTTAAAAGTAATTGCTTTCTGTGATATGTAAAGGGGTCAGATTTAAGTAACGTGTATGTTACGGTTTATTGTTTCTTCTCTTTAAACTTCACATTGTTATAGTGAGTGCGAAGCCCAAGGCTAGCACCTGTGAACGGGATACTTTAAAACAAGTGTAAAATTCATTTTAAAAGCCGTGCACGGAAAACTAGAGAGTAGAAAGAGTGAAATAATGTTTCAATAATTCAGAAAGAGGATTCAGAAAGAGGAATGAGCAACTTGTGAATTGTAATTGGTGAAAGTGTGTTCAGGCAGTCGAGGTGATGCCAATTGTTTTTGTTTTTCCTTATTTTCTGTTTTTTTGTGACCTATTTAAAGTGCATAATCCTATTATATAATTGTGCCGCTGTGATTTTTTCATTGAATATATGCTCATTTTATTCGTATTTTATCTGATTCATTGTGTTTCAAGGGTTTAGACCTTTCTCATACCCAAAAGATCCTACTTTCTGAGAATTTTAAGCTCGCTTCACGAGCATTCATACTCTTAGCACGTGTGGAAGGTAGTAGGTGGGTGTGTTAGAATATATATATATATCACTCCATCATATATATCTGCGGCTCACTACCTGTGAGGTTTAGCGTGGCATGGCCACCCCCTCAGCCCACCGACCGCCGTCTCGTCCCACGCCGCTCCGACTGCCACCCGGCCGCCTCGACAACTCGGGCGTGTAGTTTACGACCCCGCAGAGAACCGGCCGCCTGCGACTTTTTTGCAACTCCGGTCCGAGGTGCCGACCACGTGCCACGCCGCACGAAGTGCCGCGAAATAGTTTCAAAAGGCAGACGCTTTGTTTTTTTAGATGGAACCGCCCCGCCCAGCGCCAGTGCTAGAAGAAATGCCTTGTCCTCTAAAAGTTCGCGTCGCCGCTTTCGCGAGTGAGGTATAAGAGCAGTACTCTTTACATTTGCTCGAGGCGTGATGCTCTGCAATTCCACGCGATATGTCATGGACGCCCGAAGGAAAGAGCGACCGATCGACCCTCTCGTAAAATTGAAGGGACCGGCGATACGCTACGCACACATGCGCGTCGCCCAAGCGTTCTTCGTCCAAAGAACAATTTCAAAGATAGAGACCCAGCTGCACCGCATTCCACCGACCGCGGCGTACGCTACACGCCCCCCCCCCCCGCGTATCGGGCCGTGCAGCTAGCTTTGTTTTGTTGGCTTTGGTGCAACTTCCGCACCAAAAATGCAATGGCAATTTTTTTGTGTCACATGAGCTAGCGCACCATGGGTTCGAGTGTCGCCCCGCCACCGCTCCCGATAGCTGATTCTAAACAATCAGGGTGAGGCAGTCGGATCAAAGCCTTCGTTTTGTCACGTGTGAGGCTCTAAAAACACTCCCAGCCCGACGTTCAAACTTGGCACTTCGCAATTAACTTCTATTCGAGATGTTACTGAGTTCATACTTATGTCTTTTGTCTCGAACGTGGCTTCAAAATTCTCACTTAAGACTTTGCGTGCTGTATATGAACTTCTACAACAGACTTTGGGCTTTGAAGATGCACTCACAGTGGCTTGCATCTCTAGCCAACACGTGGGACCATTGATGTCTTAAAGATGCATTTATGTTGTTTAATTTCGGCACTAAACTTGTGCGTGGATCTCCATCCCTTCCGTTCGGATCCCGTCATCTCCTTTTCCCCGCCAAGGTGCGGAAAGGCAATAATGAAGGAAGCTGAGAGCGTAGATGCCACCAATACAACGTGTTATTACAGCGGCAAATTAATTGTTTTTTTATATTTCTTGCTTGTGATAACTTCAACCAGGATAGCAAGCAACAATAACTTTATCAAAAATTTGTAATTACCTTTGTAAATATCATTTATTTGCATACTCATCATCAACACCTTAGTTTTTAATTAAATGTAATGTGAAATGTATTTATCTGTTTTATTGAACATGCAACCCCGCAGACCAAGATCGGTAGGTTACTAATATACATTAGGGTGTCCCTTATATTGCAAAAAATTGTTTTTGCTCGTTGTTTGGGCTCACTCTCTAAATATTTTCCACTGGGTCAAATTTACTCAAAAATTAAATTTAATCTCAATAGAACTATAATATCCCGTGCCGACTTGAGCGCGAAACTTAATTATTAGGTATACGTGATTTTGTTGAGTTAAGTCGGTGATAAACTACTGAAACGTGTTTAATACATATTTTTATATTACAATTTAATTCATTTTCACTCTTTAGACTGCGTTATGGTCTTTACTTTTCTTGAGGCCACTTTTTGCAGTGTTTCTTCCTTACAATATGGGAACTGTTAGAAAGTTCTTGAACAACACAACACAAATTGCTTGCGTTCCTCTTCTACATGCAGTAGTACATGAAAATCTTGCATTAATTTAACAGTCCATTCAGCGCAGTCACTCACAGTTCTCAACTTTGTAAATAAACCTTCGATCTTCTAAATATGAAGAGTTGCTTTTTCAAGGTCGAAGGTCATTCTTGAATAAATCTAGTATCCATCTTCAGACAAGAGAACAGATCTTTTTGTTGACCCAAAGTCGGCTATTGTTTTCAATAAAATGAAGATTAAGTTGAATTAGAAGATGTATTGTATATTAACAAATTAATCATTCAAGAACGGTCTTCATGATGCAATTGCGCTTACCATATTATTCTCCAATAAATTTTCCACACAAAGGAATATATCACTCTTGTATGTGTATATTCTCTCTGGTTAAATTTGCTACCATTTTATTTTGATTTGTATGTCTACTTCATCATCAAAGAGTAATACGACAGATAATACTTCTAAATTTTGAGAGCTGCTTCTGAAATTGTAGAATCTCTCCTTTCATGTGATTTTAGAACTTTTAAAAAGCAGATATCTTGATAAGGAGCTTTTACAGCTGTAGTACACTGAAGTCACGGATTGACAAACAGTTACAATCAACAGAGAGACATTTTTAAGGATTACATCACGTATTTTACATTCAAACACACAGTAAAATAAGTTCGTTTATGTGATGACGGCACGGAAAGAACAATTCCCTGTCCAAATTTTCTTTAAGAAAGACACATGCTCCTTTAAAACGTCAAGATCCAGTTATGTCAGAAGCAAAGAATTTGTACATTGTCTTCGATACCCCAATACGTTAACGCATTCCGTTAATGTGCTCTTTTCCAGAATTTCGCAGTTTTGGAAACCCGATGACCATTGGAAGTTTTTCTTCTTTTGGATCCCTGATGTTTCATGCAGGCAACAGTTTGCCATCCTAATGAACAGTAATAATTTCGGATAAATTACTTTTAAAAGTTTGAATTATTTCTTAACGTTCTCTTCTCTTCTTCTGTCTGATCTGAAGAATAGAAGATTTATTAATAGAGTTCTTCGGGTATTGTGGTCAAGTGCCACTGCTGAAGGATGTATGTTATCAGCTGATATATATATATATATATATATATATAAAGGCATAGTAAGTGAAAAACTATCAGGTGTCGAAGATTTAATTATTAGTTTCATTTCCATTTCTACTACTTTCTTTTTCTATTAAATACATTTTGTATTGTATTTTTGTTTTTTCTTTGTTTCTTTTGTGCGGTTGTACAATATTTTTAAGGAAAGAGACAATTTTTATTTACCTGTTTCAGTGAAGTTCATGAGCAACGTCACTTAAGGGAAATCCATGGTGAAGCAGCTACTCTTATAAATGTGTTAATAGATTATGAGTATTGCATAAGTCGTCGATATTTAGTAGGGGACTGACGATCATTGATGCATTAGTAACCAGAGTTGTGATTGAGTGGTTTCAAGTTGTAAAACTTACTAGAACCCTTCAATTTCTGTAATTAATAAACACCAATCTAATTGTTGTTATTATTAACCAGTAAAAGTCTTGTTATTCAAACACCGCTAGCAGAGTCAAATACGAGTCTGTTTTGCACACAAGAAAATATTTTCACTAACATTAATTTTCATAAATCGCAGTTCTAAACTTTAAGAAATATGACACTGTGTTGTGTTGCCCTATGTTATCCGTGGTCACTACTTTTTGTTCTAGTTTACACTATAATGTTTGCTTAGCACAATTAATATCGTCAAGGAATGAGTTAAAAACGAACTTCTCACTAAAGATTTAAAAAAGTAAACAACAGTTATTTTCTTGAGAGGATGACGCCTTTCGCGTTTCCAGGCAGAAGAGGGTCGTTCCGGTGCTCGGCGAGTTTGAAAGTCAAACGCGGAGCATCGCGGGATATAGCGGCAGCTATGAATCTTGATTAACACGGTAATTTAAAACTTCGCCGCGCTTCGCGGCAAAATCCTGGCACGACGTTTCTCATTCATCACAGCCACCAAATATGCCCCTGTCTTTGCCCTATTATTCAGAAAAGTCGGATAAAACCTTATTGTAAAGAAACAATGAGTTTTGAAGATCCGACCATCATACCCTCTCTTCATAGAACACGTTAAGGATAGGTGGAAGTTTATACAATTTACAAGAACCTATGACACGAATTTATGTAAGTGTGCTACTGCTCGTTAGATAATAACTCCTTTTCTTAAGACTGATTTTTATATGAAGAGTCATACAGTCTTAAGAAAAAATTGAAGATTGCAAATTATGACATTGAGAACGGATTATTGCAACACCCATTACATGGAGACGATGCGTGTCTAGACCTTGAAAAGCATTTTCTCGTGTCCCTGGAGGACAGCAAGTTTTTTGCGGAGAGGTGACTTTTCTGGGGACACGAGTTTTATGAAAATGGTGGGAGGTGGGTAGAAACAAGTGGGGATAGGCGGGACTCAATCAGGAGTTCAAGGGGCAAAATTGGGTCCAAGTTATGTTGCTTGAGAAATATAGCACAAAGTGAGAGCTTATTTAACCTTACCTTTTTAAACCCTCTTTGGATACTTATATCTTCCAGAACCCCTTACCCCATAGAATGGGTGGATGGCTAATATCAGAGAGTTAACTAGAAATTTTAATAAAATTAAATTAAGGGAATAAAATTAGAAATAATACTTTACTTAAAAATAAAGGTTCAATTTATTTCTTAATGAAATAATATGATTTAGCAATAAATATAGTTGTAATATGATGAATAACAATGTTAATAAATAACCATTCAATAATTCAAATTAAAAACATCAGCTAATACTGAAAATTATTTCTCAGATAACGAATGAATGAATTCTACGTGGTGAAACTCAGCTCATGAGGCCTGCTCTTCCGTCTGACCACGCAAATTTCGTTACGCTCCTTTCACCTTCTAGGGGAGAAAGGAGGTATTACTTGGGCGACGAAACAGGCAATTTTGAATGTAGCTCAGAGGCTTCATTTGGGCTTGAGAATCTTTTAGATGCAGTAAATCTACTAACATGGGACAGCGGGCTTTACTTCCCCTCCGAAGGATTTTTTCGCCCTTAAAAATCCATGGCTTTAATCGGGTTCGAACCTGTGAACATGTGTACAACAGCCCAATACGCTAATCGTTACACCATCGCCGCCAAAGATAATTGAATTTCATCAACAGTGACCAAACACATGTGAAATGATAGTATAAAAGTAAATATGTAACAATATACATTTTGTTTCATATTTGCTTCAAGCATGTATATTAAGACAATTAGAAATACTTTTGTCTGTTTTCTACGCCTTTATCATGTGTGCAACAGCCACTGCCACCTCTGTAACGATGGCATCTCCTTGATGGAAGTTAACAATCACGCCAATGGGTTGGCAGGTTTAAAAAACCTCTACTGAAGTTGCGAACGTTTCAAATCCGGAATCAAAGGAATTTACACGAAGAGTTACGTTTGGTATTTACCCATAACATTTATTCCTTGCTTTAAGCGACCATTAATTAAAATAAAATATTGAGGAAAAAGAAAGACTGCTTCACACCTTTTTGTGAAAAAATAACGAGATTATTCGCCACGGTAGATCACCCGAGTAAAGATTGCGATATTCAACAGAATGGAGATTCTGTTCGTAGATTCATGAACTGAAATGGAAAATAAAGTTTTCAAAATAATAAATTTAAGTAATCATATACACTCAGGCGAGACTATAACGAACATAAAAAAAGAAAGTAACATTAATTTGTTGTACAATGGTATAGAAACAGTTATTCAGCTGAAACGATTTGGCTTGGTATTAAAAACTCGTCTATCGAATTTAATCGTTTAATGTCATTTGGCAAAGTGTTGTAAAATAGTGTACATGTTTTTTTTGCGAATGTTTTGTTATGAACGGTTGAAACTGTCCCCTGAATAACATGATTACTGCATCGAATGTTATAGTTACAGACATCGGCGAATTCTGAAAATATATTCCTGCGAACACATATTCTAATGCTATTAACAAATCAATCATCTAAGCTCACGAATAAACGAGCTCTTGGTATTTATGAAAACACTCCCACTTACATTTAAAATCTGCCGTGAACCCAACACCGCATTTTACCATCACTTCACAAAGAACGTAACAAGCTGCGTTAGCCCAGTAACTCACTTTCAACAGCGTGAAAACGTTTCGCACACCACTACTTTTACTCCGACGTGAAGTTTGTCAACCGTGTTGTTCCAACATTCCTCCACACGGCGCCTCAGATCTCGCGGCGCGCCAGACTGCAGCAGAAAACATCCATCAGCCGACGCCCCGGCCCGTCGCCGTGCCGCGCATTGCGGGCGGTTCCGGCAGCCGCCGACCCGCAGACAGTTCGCGTGAGGCGGCCCAGGGGAGAGCGAGAGGGCGGCAAAAACACGTCGGAGGCAAGACGGAGCCTGCGGGGAAAGAGGCGTTGATGAGCTGAGTTGGGAGTGCAGTGGAAATGACGGGGCTCGTGTGGATGTGCGTGTAGTGGAGATGGTGAAGTTATAGTGAAACGTAAATGTAACGGGGACAAAGAAAGGAGCTAAAAAAGGGAAACTAGGGAAGTCAAGGGAAACGGCTAGCTGGAGGAAGGGAAGACGTGTGGGAAACGGAGGAATAGAGGACGATGATGACACGAGTGAAGAGAACGGTGGAAATATCAGAACGCAAAGCGGATTCTCACTGGTGGAGATGGTGGGGTTGTTGGGGAAGTGACAGAAAATGAATCATAGTAACACTCGGACGTTTTACAGTCGCTTGATCATTGTAACACTTACAAGTTGATGGTGTATAAATAAATATTTGCTTGCTGCTCGCATGACAGAAGTATATGGTATAGAAACATTCAAAATAGTTGGATACATGTTATGTGAACAGGAAACTCTGTAAATACTTCGTACTTCTGAAGAGGCCTCCGACTAGAAGTCCTAGGGTTTGCGTTTTAACGTTCACCGCATTTTTGACACTAGGTAGAAAGCTAGGTCGAATGCAACCGCAATCTAGAGAAGAATTTTAGCGGCCGGCCGGCTGTTCTGATCGGTAGTTTTCCGTGTTTTCTCCGATCAACACCAGGAGAATGCCGGAGCAGTACCCTACCAAACGGGCCACGTGCTTTCCTTCATCTTCCTTTTCCTATCCTCTCCCCTTACACACACACACACACACACACTAACATGCACTACATTTCCAGGGAGATTCAGGAGACCTGTCGGAAGCTTAGAGCTTGTCCCAGCTGGGGTGGTGCCCCGCTGGTGGGAGAGTCCTGGTTTGGGGGAAACCCCACTAGCCGACGGTAGATCGGCGCTGGATCTCACCATCCAGCGGGGGAAGATCACCGCCATCTCCCAAAAAAGCATGCACTACACTTACAGGAATAATGACCAAAGCAGTTGACGCGCCCGAAAACACGAAAAAATCGATCAATTGAAGCTTGTCGCGGTGGGGCAGTGTTTGCTTATAGGAGATACCTGGTTAGTGGAAAACCCCACAATCCTACGTGTAGGTCGTTACCGAACCTCATCATCCAGCGACGAAAGATCACCACCACCTCCCGTGATAAACCCCTGCACTACACTTACATTGACGCGCCCGAAAACACCAAATCGATCATCCATCACACTTCTAATGTAGTAGAGAACTATGCGTGATAGTGGGCGAGAAAGATGTGGAATTCTTGACCATAAGCTGAATGCCCAAATAGCAAGAAGTACGATGGGTTCCACCGATTCAGAAGTTGTCAGTTTACTATGCGCAGAGTTGAGGGGCGAGGAAGCACCCGCTAACTCGCAGACACTTTGGTGAAACTGCCCCCGGGGGAAAGCTGCGCGGCTGACAAAAACGGCGGTGACAGGAGAGGGACAGCGGAGGAAGGGGTGGGCGTTGAAAGTGGCGGGACACACGAAGGCGCACCCGTGTCTGAAATGTTCAGGGTTGGAGAACAGTTTAAGGGACGAGGGCGTTTGCGTAATATGTCCCCGAGGAAGATGGTGTCAAAATTGGAGAGGCGAGGAAGGGTGGGATGGAGTCAACATTCCTAGCGGTGGAAAATGACTGATGTTCCGAGATCTTTTTTTTTATTGGAGAAATGGCAAGAATGTTAGTGAACACGAAGGCCGAGATAAAGTAAAAGATTAGAAAACACGTTCGAGTTCTCAGAAAAAAATACTTATTTGAAATAGGCGAACACCTAAAATAACTGGTAGTAACGGACGTTACGGTTGGTGGAAATGGCTAACAAGTGAATGGCATGACTAATAAAAAAATTGGGTTTGACAAAGGGAATTGTGCAAAAGAAAAAGTTTCAGATATCCGGTGTGAGTTTTTGCTAAGTGTTGAAAATCCTACTAGATATGCCTTTATTGTGTTGATATTCAATAATTACCCGCATAACAATATATTTTTGTGCCGTTTAATATATCGAATTGCGTTTTTTATTCCATAGGAGACGTAGGTACACGCAATTAGGTACTTGTTTTTTTTCTAAATATTTTTCTTACTAAGTCTATTTTGGGTCACTTGATATATTAGGATGTAGTTTGTTTTGGTATATTTTATATATTTCTTTGCCCTGATAGAGCGTATGACGGACCATTTGACGATTTCCTGACGGCAACTGGTGCTGCAATTGAATATATTAAAAATTTAAATGTTTGCTTATAAACTTGTATTTGATGAATTGTATTCTGTTTGTTTTGTTTTTGGTACAATATCTTTCATTTCTGCAGATAAGTTGTTTATATATATATATATATATATATATATATATATATCACCATGTGTATTACCATGCGAGAAATAAATAAATTATATATTTCGTCAGTGAATACAACGGATTGCCTGTAGTTCAACTTGAACCAATGCGTTAGAGTTAATTACATGATACATTTAGATTTCTCGAGAAAAAATCCTTGTTTATTTATGAAAAACCAAATTTCCCAAAAACATGACTCCAGAAAAAAAATGTTGAAAACCAGTCTATTACTTTATCGTGTGCGTCTCCACGTCATGCACTGGTACAAACAATGTTATAGGTAGTGTGGTGACGCGGTAGGTAGAGATAAAATTGCTCTTGCAGAATGCAAAGAATAAGGAAAACAAGTAAGATTCTAGTAATGAAAGACTCCGGGATATGGTGATATGAGAGGTAGTGTAGCGAGATAAAAGATAACAGAAAAGTAGTATATTTCGTACTAGTGAAAGTATGAGAGAACGATATGTGATGGTGGCTATGAGCATCAGCCCGTTCTGTCATATGGACTCTGCACGATATGCCCATTTTCCATTTTGCATCCGTATCGCTTCCTTGAGCGATCTGAATTTCTTCGGCTTAGTGAGTGGTACTATAGAATTCTCTTTGTAGTACTTAATCTGCATCCTTAAGTTGGGTTCAAGAATTTTGTTCTTCAGGAATTTTTCCCTTAAATAAGTAAACAATTAAAATACCATTAGACATTACATGTAGCAAATACTGTTTAAACTTCAAATTAAGAGTGGAAAAGGTGGCTCGGGGTATCAAGTAACGTCACTCCAGTGCCTCTGACTGGGAGGTCCTAGAGTTCGACTCCCAAAGGCGGCAGGATTTTTGAATATACCTACATATCTTGGTCGAACTTTGCAGCTACCTGGAGGAAAATTCTCCCGGAAATTATTATCGATCAATCAAATTAAGAACAATTTAAAGATATTTTTAAATAATAATAATAATTTATAATTAATAATTAATTAATAAATAGTGTTAATTATAAATATTAATTAATTATAAATATTAATTAATTATAAATATTATTACTTATAATAATAATTAACCAGTTATAATTAATAACTAATAATTTAAAGAGATTTTTATTTATAAATAAGAGCCTTTTTGCAGTTTGAGCCCTTACAAGAGCCCTTATTTCAGATCTCATTTTGTACTGCCCAACCTTCCAACGCAAAGAGGCACCATCTGCATCGGGCCCAGAGAAACGCCATGCAAGTGAAGAAAACTGGCAAAGACAAGAAGGAAACGGCGGAGAAAGGGGGAACGGATGAATGACAAAAATCACTGAACACACAAGAGAGTTACAGTTTAAGAGTTGAGGATGTTCAATAACACGAAGACTACATGGATGATACATTGGTATGAGAACAAAATTGCAGAAACTGAAAGCGCGTAGTAAGCTAAGAGAGACGAAAAATAGCAGAGAGAAGACGATGGCGGAGGAGAGTGGTCAGAGAGACGAATACATGTTTAACTGAGTGGAAGCGTAATAAGACAAGTGTATTTCGGTGGAGAAGGAAACAAAAACGTCGGGAATGGTCGAGTCCCAAAACAATGATGATCAATTGTGAGATAAGTTTATCAATACGCAACCAGGTAAGGAAAAACACACGCGACACAAGCTGGAAAGCTGAAAAACTACCAGAACGGCACAAGGTGGCCGGAATTAGTACCTCGCCAGACCCCACATACATACGGCATGATTTATACGACAACACACTACCTTGCTCATTCATCATCCACCCAAAGGAACAACGCAACATGTCACATATGACGTTGTAACGGCTATCTACAAGCGACATCTCCAGACCTCCTAGCTGCATTCATTGATTGATTTTTTCGTGTTTCCGGGCGCGTCAACTGCGTCGGTCATTAGTCCCGTTAGTGTAGTGCATGTTTTTCCTCGGGAGACGGCGGTGATCTTCCCCCGCTGGATGGCGAGATCCGGCGCCGACCTACCGTCGGCTAGTGGGGTTTCCCCCTAACCAGGACTCTCCCACCAACGGGGCACCGCCAAGGTCGGGACAAGCTCTAAGCTCCCGACCGATCTCCCGGAATATGTGGTAGTGTAGTGAATGTTAGTGTAAATGTGTGTGTAAGGGGAGAGGATAGGACAAGGAAGAGGAAGGACAGATCGCGCGCGGTCCGTGGCCCGTTTGGTAGGGTACTGCTCCGGCATTCGCCTGGTGTTGATCGGAGAAACCACGGAAAACTACCGATCAGAGCAGCCGGCCGCTAGAATTCTCCTCCAGACAGCACCTGAATTCGACCTAGCTGAATAGCTAGTGTCGAAAATCCTGCCGCCGTCAGGACTCGAATCTAGGACCTCCCGGTTAGAGGCGCTGCAATGACATCAGTTGACGCACTGAGCTACCGCTACCGGTTCCTAGCTGCAAAGTTTGGCAACGTTGTAGGAAGTAGCCGTCAGTCGAGGAGGCACGTGAATCTGTCTAGCAAGTGCCACGGGCTAAGAAGTTCTCAGAGACTGAAAACAGGGGTTAGCAAACTTACTGATAAAGCTGCAAATTGGTCCAGAAAATGCTTGATTATTTCATTAAGAAAAAGTTATTAAATTATGAAAACCTGCTACTATCTAGTTATTTACTTAACTTCAAAAAATAGTTTAGAAATATGTATTGTACAAGGGAAAAGAGCAATCCAGGCATTATTTAAACCAAGATCATGCAAATTTCATTAATTACTCACGAATGTTTTATCAGAAAGTAGTCCATCGGACTAAGATAGTAAATGAATACATTGAAACTTAATGATTTTGATCCAAGATATTTGTATTCAATTGTTTCCTGCTTCCCCCTCAAAAACAAAAAATTAAACCACAAAAACGAATACATAACCTTCTCTTCTGACGATTTACCTTCATAAGGACGAGAGAGGAAAACGGAATATTTTTATTGTAACAGTTCTCGGTACTTTGATTCGTGATAAAAAGGAACGAAGTAAAAGTCTTTTTTTCGCCGCCCCCGTCTCCTCTGCAGCCCCCTTTGTCACCAATTAAACACTTTAAAGCAGAAGACATCATTTTGTTATCTTAACCAGAACTTTCCGGCATTGATGGGTGGGGAAATTTAGAAAAGATTTGGACGCTGCTGTGAGAATATAACCTCGGCGCAGTCAATTCTTGCGCCAAGAGTTTAGAAGTTTCTCAGAATTAAATTATGACGAAATTTCATATTCTACAAGCCAACGAGAAAGTAGTGTAAAAACCATCGTAACTAAATTCTGTGCCGCCCTGTGATAAGAGAGGATCTACTTCCCCTTGCGGCTATCATGGGGTACTCCAGCGTCCAAAGTAAACCATAGTGATTACAAGATTCAAATATGTACGTTTTCTGTTCGACCTGTTACAGGAGGTCGATAATCAATTATACAGCTCAGTATGAATTCCATCTTCCAAATTTTTATTTGAAAATTGGTACTTAGTACCAACTTTCCAATAAAGATATGGCTAAGTGATCACACTAAGTACCAAGGTATTTAGAGAGTACATGTTTCTTAATTAAAAATATTGGTTATATTGGTGATTCTGTTCGGATTCCCCACATCAATACTAAATCCGCCGATTCTCCTAACTACAGTGTGTTCGCCAAGATTATTAATTTTTCCTTTCTTCTCCTCTTCAGGTTAACATGAAACGTCAACTTTCAGGGAGAAATGTAATATGTTCAACAATGCTGATAAATAAACTTTTGTCATATTTTCAATAAGTACAATATAGTATAGTACAATATAGTATAGTATAGTAGAGTGGCGTAAATTTGCAATGATCGCTTGGATCGCAGATTTCAGCTTGTTCTGATATTAAAGTAAAATTTATTTCTGCAGAGCCAGATGAAAACGTTTGAAAAATACATAAACTGTCCGGTCAAAAAGTTGAATTGGAATTCATGTTATATCCAAGATGCAAAATCCGTAGTTCTGAGCATCGTCGCGCGCCTCCATGACGTTTAATACCGTCTCACTCCACGTTGTACACTTCAGAAACAAATTTTCTATCGTATTTTGCTCACATACACTATATAATACTGCCTCAGAATGCAAACCAAACTAATCCAGCCAGCTCACTGAACGAACGCTGCTCATGACGAGAGTTCCATCAAAAATAAATATGTAGCTTCTGTTCTACAAAATACGTAAGCATTGCCAAATCGGGCGATTATGTTAGGCCGTTATCTTTCCACTCACATTCGTGCGTGCCTCCAATGTTAAAGTCGACACTCAAATAAACCTTTCTTACCCACAAACTCCCTCACGATAACTCAGATCTATTCTCCGGCACATCCTGGACTTGAGAAACAACGCAAAAAACATATTTTTAATAAATAGGTAAAATGGTTAAAGCTATACGTCAAAACGTTTTAGCGAACTAGTTCGAAAAAAAAATGTGTAGCTCTGATGCATAGTAGTGGGATGACTCTGACGTCGGTTTAGCTTTTAACACAACAACTAGTGATTCTTGGAGACCAATGAACATAACAATAACTATGAAACTATCAAAGTGAATGAATGATTGATTGTTGTTCTACGCACGTCAACTGCTATGGTGATTAGTTCCGTAAGTATAGTGAATATTTTAACAACTAGAAGATGCTTTGTGGCGGAATTCTTCGTCAGCTCGACGGCGAGATCCGGCGCCATCCTACACATCTGCATGGGGGGTTTATCCTAACCAGGTTTCTCTCATCAGTGGAGCACCGCCACAGCCGAAACAAGCTCTAAGCTCCCTAGTGGTCTCCCGACGTGTGTGGTAGTGTAGTGCATGTAAGTGTAAGTGTAAGTGTAAGGAGGATGATAGGACAAAGAAGAGGAAGGAAAGATCGCGTGCGGTCCGTGTCGCGTTTGTTAGTGTACTACTCCGGGATTAGCATGGTGTTGATTGGATACACCACGAAATACTGCACTATCAGAGCAGCCGGTAGCAGAATTCTCCTCCAGACAATCATCGTAACGGCGGGGCTCGAACCTTAGGACCTCCCGGTCCGAGGCAATACAGTGACATCAATTGATGCTCTGAGCCACATATGCCGGTATATCAAAGTGAACATTGTCGGACTTTATCATTCGCCAAACTTTTCTAAAATCCTTTACATGTCCGTTTTCATATATTATCTACTATTATTAGCCTTTCACTGTACACAGTCAAATTATGCAATGAATTATATGAGAATTTTTGCATTTTTATCCAACACTAAACGTACAATATTCTCGAACTAAATAACTTCCAGGAAAACACATGATTCTGATTTTTGAGTGTCACTGCCGCAAAGGTGTTAAAATTCATTTATGTACAAAATATATGATAATTATATATATATATATATATATATATATATATATATATATATATATATATATATAAATTTACCTGTTGTTAACTGTGCCAATTTTCGAGAGCAAAAGTACCCAATATTATTTTGGATGATCGACTACACAAGTTTCTGTGTATAGGTTTCTGTGTATAGGTTTAAAGCATTTCATTTTATGTTTATACTTCATTTTTTACATTTCGAAATATTTTTATTCCCTAGTAATAATCTCTAACTCGTAACCCTCTCTTTTGAAAACCTGCCATACTATTCCAAACATTCCCTACCTCTCTTATCTACATACTCTTTAGAGATATTCTCAGCATTATTCTTTACGTTTTTTGTCAATGTTTTTAATGATTAGATTGGAAACTATTTCTAAGGAAAACCGAATTGTCCTTGTCTCTTACATATTACTAAAGGTGTGGTCAGGATCCAAACCTACATTTCCTTTGCTGAAAATGACGCCCCACATTCGGTATTTGCTCTGCCGCATCAACAAACGACCGCAAAGCATCGCGTGTAAGACCGTACATCCCTCTCATTCCGTCGCCAGTCACGTTCGACGCAGGCGTAATCACCGCCTTCCCTATCATCGTCCTCTACGTAATACGTCCTCTACGTCCTCTACGTACTACGAAAAATGTTCATTATTATTGAGTGACATGTTTCCGAGTACGTCAACTGCTACCGTCGTGAGTCCCACCCTGGAGGTGGGAGTGTTTTCTTCTCAATCCGGATGAGATCCGCCGACAACCTATGCGTCAAGGAGCTTGAAGAAATGAGCTTGTTCATCAAAACATCGTAGCTCGCACCGGTCACTTGTTTTATCTATTGTAACAATTGTTGTGGAGAAAGCTCCCTTCTTGGCGTCATCTGGTTTCAACATGATGTTCGCCGTTCTTGAAACTATCGCACCCACGGACGCACATTCTTCACTATCATGACACCATCACCACATATCTCGTTCAACTAGCTATGAGTGTCAATGGAAGTCACACAATGGGAGTGACGAAAACGAACAACTTCTCTCTGTTCTAGCAATGTAAACATCGCCAATTCTAGTGCCAAAATCACTGGTCACTTTCAGCGCAGACGCTAGAATTCCTGAGCTGTATAGAACTGTCAATTCTGTCTCACATATATAAAAATTGCCCGCGTATTTTAAGCCATTTCGCATGTTTCTATCTGCACCCAGACCTGAGAAAAAATCGGAAACCTTAGAACTGGAACCCACCTCGTATTACCTAAAATGGTGTTAATAATTATACTCTGATTCAAAGGACGATATATAGCTTATACCGCATTAATCTTTAAAATAAAGTCCATCCCGGAGAAACCTCAAACTCACTATGTCCACTTCAGATTACAAACAGCGAGGGCAGATTTCAAACCCAGTTTTCAATGGTTGAAACCCGCGCTCCGACGATTGGAGTTTGCTCCGCCGCATCGACAAACGCCCACACTGCGTCGCGGGTCAGAGCGTACGCCCCCACTCCTCGTCCGCGCCAGTCGCCACCGGCGCAGCCGTAATCACAGCCTGGCGCATTGTCCTCGGCGCGGGGCGCCGTGCTCGCTAATGGGCCCTGTAAGCGCGGCGGCGTTTGTTCGCCGTCGCATTGTGCCGATCTTAGGTTATTCCTTGAAGCGCGCGTCGACGCATTGTGCGCTCGCGCTGTTATCGACGAACGCACCCGATCTTTTATTTGCCCGGTCAATACGCGGCGGACGCCACAGTCGCAGTGGTCAGAAATAGGCGTCAAGTTGGACACACTGGGCGGTACTCCAGTAATGTCGCTGGCTGAAAGAGAATTCTAGCGGCCGGCCGCTCTGATCCGTGGTTTTACGTGGTTTCTTTGTTCAACAGAAGGAGAATGCCGGGGTAGTAACTTAACATACGGGCCACGTGCTGCGCGCGATCTTTCCTTCCTCTTCTTTGCCTATCCTCACGTACATGCACAATACCTCTCACACGTACACTGTCTGGAGGAGAATTCTAGAGGCCGGTTGATTTGATCGGTAGTTTTCCGTGGTTTCTTCGATCAACACAAGGAGAATGCCGGAGCAGTACCCTAACAAACGGGCCACGGACCGCGCACGATCTTTCCTTCCTCTTCCTTGTCCTATTCTCACTCCTCACATACACACACTTACGCTAACATGCACTACACTACCACATATACTGGGAGACCGGCCGGGAGCTTAGAGCTTTTCCCGGCTGGGGTGGTGTCCCGCTGGTGGGAGAATCCTGGTTAGGGGGAAGCTCCACTAGTCGACGGTAGATCGACGCCGGATCTCGTCATCCAGCGGGGGAAGATCATCGCCATCTCTCGAGAAAAAATATACACTACAATTACGGGACTAATGACCCAAGCTGTTGACGCGCTCGGAATCACTAACCAACCAATCACACGTACCACCACTACACTATCACGCATGTTGTGAGACCAGTCGGGAGCTTACAACTTTCTCCGGCTGGGGTGTTGCCTCGCTGGCTGAAGATACATGCTCCGGAAAAGTCACGCAAACCGACGGATAGGCGGGTCACGGGATCTCGACAACCAGCTTGTACTGTTCACAGCCATCTCCCGCGATAAGAAACATGCATTTCACTTATAGGACTAATGACCTTAGCAATTGACCCGTATGGAGTTACAATCAATCAAGTAAAGTGACACTTGTAAGCAAACATCCCAAACATCCAGTCATCAATATGTCCTTAGGCGTCATGCTTCAAACAAAATCTATCGTTCTGGCATCATCAGGGGTGTTGAAAGAAGACCTGCGATCCTAATTACTATCGGTTTAATACATTTTTAAAAAATTATTTAACAAACCACCCTCAACTTTGTTACATAATTATCTAAGGTCGTACGGACAACACATCACAAAAAAAACTTGTTTTAGTCAGTAGCGGGTTTTTTTATTGTATATGATCGTTAGTGAAGATTTATCTAAGACAGTTCCCAACACAGCTGATTGAGAGTAAAATACTCTTTCTGATCGCGAAATAATTCGCTCCAATGAGATGAAAATAGTTTTGTTGCGAAATTACGGTATGAGATGTCACTATTCTTTTGTACTGACGATATTTTTATTTCCTATTCAAGGTAAAGAAAAAATGTAATTTTTCAAAACCTCTAAGTCAAAACGTTGACGGAAAAACATGTTTTTCAAGACCATGGTACCGATTTAGTATAATATGCAACATACCGACATAACATATTATACAAATTTCTTTGTTAAAGACACGTATCATTAAAAAAAATTGAAACAGAGTTGGTAATTAAATTTGTTTTGTTACTAATCATGCACAAACAAGTCAAAACTTTGTCAAATTGTTTCTAACACTCAGTTTTTTGTACAGTTCATTTTGCCTTCCAAGTAATACAGTTGCCAATAAAATAATATTTTAAACACTTTGGAGTCAGGAAGGATGAATAGAGAAAAGGAAAGAAGTAAAATAATCAGAGATAAGTAGTTCAAAAATAAAAGAGATATAGGAATAAGTTGAAAAATTAGTTGCAATAAGAAAAAAGGAAACTGTGGACAGTAAAGATATTGAGTTTTTTGTATATTTATAAATGGAAGAGATATAAATTAAGGAGTTAAAAAACTAAGAAGTAAGGAAATAGAAGAAGATGAACTATGAGATGAAAAAGGTGCGTAAAACTGAAAGAAACATTTGTATTTCTATTATTAACTGCTGGGAAAATAAAATTATAAAAGGATCGAATGGTGGCTTTGTCTAAATGTCGAAAAAGGTGAAAATGTTAAAAAGCATTGGTGTTGTTAATTAAATTTCAGTAAAACCTTTTATAGAAACAATACCTCGGTAATATAACATGTTAAAAATGCGAGCAATTTATTATGAATAACAAGGTAAAACATTAGAAATAGTCCACAACCGAAATTCAAAATTGTTGTCTTACCATTATTTAACTTATTTAAATTTCAAATAATTGACTACGTGTTAAACTGAATTAAAATATACTAGGTTTACCTGCTAAATGTCCTCTAATATATCAAAAATAAACTGCGAACGTATGAACAACTATAAAATGCAAATAAGGACGCTAATTGCTCATTCGTTGGAACGACCGTAAATAAATGTAGACAAAATGTCAAAACTCGCAAACAGATCTGCGAGGAAAGCGGTACCTCAGTATTGATTGATAATCTTTGAATTTCGAAGATCTTGCTGAACCCTTGTTTTATAATTGTGACAAGCCAAGAACCCCGGGTTTAGTTTGAATAATAAAATAGGCATCCAGCGTTCCTAATAATGGCATTGTTTGCCAAATCGGATGTCAAAGAATACGCATTGTTAGGACAACCGATCAACAAAGTACAATATTCCATGCTTGGTGTCCAGGTGCTGTGCAGATTATACACAGCCCCTAACACATTGCATGGAAAAGGTGTGAAGAGGGCATTGAGAGCTCTGAAAATATACTGAAGCGTACACACAGCTTGGTGAGGTGCGGACGGATTTTCAGCATAGGCAGAGGTTTTATTGAAATAATAGTGAGGCGGGAATTTGTAATTAGCTTGATAGCTTGGTATTGTTAATATAGTAGTATGTAATTGTAACTGTAGATTATATTAACGTAGTAGTTGGAAGTTTGAATTAAAATAGACTCCGTGTTTCGAGGGGATATATATTAGGGTAGCTCCGTAGATGGAGGGATTTTTCAATAAGCTAAAAATAGTCGCGAGTGGGTGTTTCATACGAAACACAGATAGGGAAAGTCGCGACCACGTATTGATTTTATGGGAAATAATAAATCCTATTATGACCAAATTGTTGAGATTCTGGAACATTATTCATTTATTTTAATGGTAGACAAGAAATCGGGAATGATACCAAGGATTTTATGGACAGTGTTCTGCTGGTCGTCCGAGAAGCCATCTAACAAGATATTCTAGTAAGCTAACGAACACTATATTCAAACCCGTACGGTTCTATATAAAACTAATTTCCATGAGCCCAATAGAACTGTAATATATATAATAATACATGTTAAATTTTTATGGTGGGCAAAGGCTGCTAATTTTTATTAGTAGACATCAATTTATTTATTTATTTAGTCAAAAACAGTCAAAAACTGTATGTGACGTATGGGGGAGAAAATCATCTGCGCACGTTTTCTTGAGTTTCAGAATCCCTTCCCAACAATTTAACTATTAATAGTTGAAAGATGAAAATATAATAGTAATAATAATAATAGTAATAATAATAATAATAATAATAATAATAATAATAATAATAATAATAAATTTAAAAAAGCGAGAGATTAACATATCAAAAACTAGATATTTTCGTTGCCGAATTATAGAAAACATATTTTTAACGGTAAAGGAACGAACAGATTTGATTTTTCTGTATTGTTAACAAAATACAAACTCACCCTAAGCTCTACTACCACTACAAGCAAAAGGAAAGTTCAACAAAACGTGCGAATGGTGAAGCTACATTTACGTCCAGAAGCAAATCAAGGGGCCATCTCAGCATTTGCTCAATGGATCAAGGAAACTGGACAAAAACTTGATCGAGATGGCGGTCATTGACCCGGAAGCTGAAGTACATTACTTGTTACAGACATATTGAGTCTTTTTTTAAATTATACAATGTAAATGTAAACTAATTCATTTTACTATATCTTGGTTTTGTTAAAGTAAACATTATTTTCCTTTTTGACGATCAGTATAGTCTCTAACTGTATACAAACAGTTTTGCAGCAGAAAAGATTTTACTTTTAACTTAAATTTGTGTACCAACTTTAATTGTTTAATTTCATCTGACAATGCGTTGTAAAGTAACATACATGTATTGTATGTGGATTTCTTGTAGTGAGCTGTTGATACTGACACTTGATGAACGTGATTTCTACGTCGAGTGTTGTAACTATAAATATCAGTATTACATGAAAATAAGTTCCCACCGTTAAGTAAGTCAGTTTTGACAAATACCACAGGCTCGTAAATAAATAGGCAAGACAATGGTAAGATTCCAAGCTCAATGAAAAGAGGCTTGCACGGATCACGTGGATGGGATTTTTTCATTATTCGGATAACTTTCTTTTGCAATGTAAATGTCTGGGCACTAAAGGATATTCCCCAGAATATTATGCCATATCTCAGGCTGGAATGTACATTTGCAAAATACACGCAACGAACTGCATGAAGGCTGACAGAATTAGAAAGAATTCTGAATGCATAACATAATGAGCTTAATTGAGTGCTTAATACTGTTATATGAACATTCCATTTGAGGTTTGATTGAATTGAGAGACCTAGAAATTTTGTTACCTTAACATCAGCTAATTGCATATTGTTCATATTCAATGGAGCATACGATTGCCGATTTGAAACGCAAAATTGCATTGAGACAGTTTTTCCTTCGTTAACTATTAATTTGTTGTTACAAAACCTTTTGAAACTTCTGAAATTGTACTATTTATTGTTTTTTTTTTGCAAAGAACATTCGTGTCATCGGCAAACAGAACTGTTCTTCCACTTTTAATAGATGAGGGCACATGGTTTACGTACAACAGAAAGAGTATAGGACCTAAGATCGCACCTTGTGGGACCCCATGTTCAATTGGCAAAGAATTGAAAAGATAAAAAAATAATGTCCTTTCGTGCCAGTACAGTATTTCTACTCTTTGAGATCGATGTTTAAGGTACGAGGTTATCCAATCTAGGATAATACCACGAATTCCATAAGAAGGTAATTTTGAGAGCAAAATGTTTATTTATTTATTTATTATTTATTTTACGTCAAAAAGAGTTAAAACTGCGTATGACGTGCTATGGGGAAAAGTGAATTGTGTGCACATTTTCAAAATTCTGTGATCTCTACACTAAGTCATATATACTACTTAAATTTTGAAAAAAAACAACAAAAAAAACAAAAACCCTCCCATGTAAAAAATCTATTTTCAAGGATAAATAAGCAATAAATTTTGGCTCTTATCCATGTTGTCCTTCGGAATAATACTTCCTGCCGCGACAACATGGAAACGATAATTTGAATAATTGCATTTCCCACTGAATTCTAGAAGTCGTGCACAGAAAATGAAGTTACATTATGTCCAGAAGCAAAACAAGGTGCCATCTCAGCATTTGCTCAATGGATCAGGGAAACTGGACGAAAAACCTGATCGAGATGGGGGTCATTGACCCGGAGGCTGAAGTACAATACTTGTTACAGTTAAACGAATAAGTAATTAATATCGTTTCATCCACATAGTTACCATACCGTTAACAGCAATAGTGGTCGCTAATGATCTTAGATGTTGAAGTGACCTTAAATAAACCAATAAAAAAAGTAATAAAAGCACTTAAAACACACTAGGCATGGTATGGTATGGTTAATAACGTCAAAAGATCTAAAAATATTCCAATGGGTTCTTCATTTTGATTCATTGATGAAGCAACATCTTTAAGGAAAGAAAAAATGGCAGTTTCCGTAGATTTTGATTTCCTGAAACCGTGTTGGGAGTCAGAAAACGCTTCGTTTTTCCTGAGAAAAGTTTCCATTCGCGTATAGAAAAGCCTCTCTAATATTTTTGAGAAAACTGACAAAAGAGAAATTGGCCGGTAATTTTAAATTTCATTTTTTCCCTTTTTTAAAAAGTGGCTAAATTTTTGCTGTTTTGAAAATATCTGGAAATATTCCTGTGCACAAGGAGGCATTGAAAATGTGAGTTAATGGGTATATAATGGCAGGTGCACACGTTTTTAATAAACAATCTTGAAATTCATCTAAACCAAATGAATATATATTGTGACATACCAATATATGAGACATAATATGGTACAATATTTATTATAAACAGCGTAAAGTATAAGGATAAATATAGGCTAATATGCCAGCATAGCAACGGTAAGCGAGCCGTCGTCAAGGTCAACAATCTTCATGCAGTGACAATCGCGGAGACAGCTAGTTCATTTTGTAAGGAATTCAGGGATTGGCCGAAAAAGCAGTGACAGTCGTGAAGACGGCTAGTTCATTTTGTAAGAAATTTAGGGATTGGCTAGGCACGGAAGTACATCAAGTCTTGTCTGTAAATAAACAATCGAAAAGATGGACCGAGTTTTGAAGGGTTGAAAGAATATGATAGGCATTCATTCTGACTGATGCCGTGGTGTTGAACGGATCGTGCACAATTAATGTTAGGAGATTTTTGGGACTTGTAAGCATCTACTGGGGAGTAGATATTGGTAGAACTTTGAATTTGAATGCTATGTGTGGACAGTAAAACTTAAAATATTTCAAGTGAACGAGTTAGAAGGACATTGAGGGCTTAGGCGAATTTATCAGTAACTGGACTGGAATGCTAAGCAGATAGTTTGTTGATCGTTGAGTATTCAGCATACGCGTGGGATGAACTTGGAATTCGTAAATTGGCGAACGACTTAGACTTTATTCACTTCGGAAACAGTGATGAACGGTGATTGAAGTGTTCTTCTACAAGAAAAGAAGAGAGAAGATGGTATCTGGACCTGAGGACAGCGACGTCGGAGAAGAATGAAGATGGAACAACGAGGCACCTTCGTCCAAGAGCGCGCGAAGACGAATACTACGTTGTAAGGTTGGAACAGATCATGACCAAGGTTTTTTTTTTCATATTGTGTAGAATTATCAAGTAGCAAAATTGTTTAATAAATTTCCATGTTTTGTGAAATGAATACGTGATTTTCATTGAGCCAATTCTAGTAACGAAGTACAAGATAGAATAGAAAAATATTTGCTTTCCAAATTCCTCGACCACTCTGTATAGATGGCAGATCGGATAATCATCTATTAGCATACAATAGTGATTATTTCTATGAAACCCATCTACCCAGGTAGTCGGAAACTAATTTATAATTAGAGTTGAAGGTTGACTTGTACGATAGTATTAGCGTAATCTTTACCTGGCGCCCATTTATACAAATTCGGAACGGATTACGTTGGAATAATATCAAATAATATTAGAAAGCCGAAGATAGTCAGAATTAAAATAAATAAATCATGAATATATTCAGTTTATTTCTATTATATATATATATATATATATATATATATATATATATATATATATATATATATATATATATATATATATATAACCATATGAATATCTAATAATTGGTTTCAATCAATAGAACTTCCAGGAATCGTCACTCTGTATAGAATTACACGTCCACATGCAACAGGTAAGGAGTAATATGTTATATGTCTACCCCATGATTAAATTGTAAGTAAATTTAATCAGTGTTAACATTGAGAAAATTTGTGAGTATAGCAGGACACGGTAGATATTAACAATAGTAGTGGAAATAATCCGTAAATAGTATCCGAATTTGGCTATAGTAAAACATATCAGAAGAGACAAAAGAAGTATTTCACACAATGCATATTGCGATATTTATTATTTTGTATTTTGAATATAAGAGCCCAATGTTTAACATGAAAAGATACTCAATCGTAAACATAAAAATAAAACACTTCTAAGCTAACGGCAATTGCAAAGCTCTCCTTTTAATCTTTTTAATTACACAAATAACTTCTAGCCTCTTAACTATTACACACTTTATAACATTCAAATACATAATTAGTAGTACAAAAATTATCATAGGCATTTGCTTGGAATTTTATTCTAATATGTTCATCTTTAAAAATAATATATTCTTATTAATAGGAAATTTCCTCCGCAAGAAAAAAATCTTGTTTACGGAAAAGAGAAGTACTGACGGTCTGGTGCGAGTGAGAGTATTGATTCCGGGCGTACTAACTTGTTAGAGACCCGTAAGTGTAGAGCTTGTTTCACCCCAGAAGGTGTCGGTCTTCCTCCCATACTGAAACCACGCGAGGCCGGAACAAGCTCTAAGTTCCCGATTAGTTTTGGAATGAGTGATTGATGATGTTTCCAGGTGAGTCAACTGCTATTGACATTCGCCCCGTAAGTGTAGTGCACGTTTTTATTACAGATGGAGAGACATTTATGACATTCCCCCACTGGATGAGAAGTTCCGGCGCCAATCTACATCTTGGCTTACAGGATTTTCCCCGCAACGAGGTATCTCCCAACAGCGGGGCACCGCCCCAGCCGGGACTAGCTCTTAGTTCCCGATTGGTCTCCCGGCATGTGTAATAGTGTAGTGCAAGCAAGTGTGTTTGTAAGTAACGGATGAGGATAGGTCATGGAAGAGGAAGAAAAGATGTCGCGTAGTCATTGGCACGTTTGTTTCGGTACAGCTCAGAGAAACCACGGAAAACTACCGATCAGAGCAATCATGCATTAGAATTATCCTCCGGGCAGCAGCTGAATTCGATCTAGCTCTCTAGCCATGGAAAATCTTGTCACCGCAGGGGCTCGAACCCTAGAACCTCCCGGTCGGAGACACTGCATTGCCATCAGTTGCTGTCCCGAGCCACCTCAGCTGTCCTGAGTAGTAGAGTACTGCTTGTAATTGTATCAGTGTGTATGTACAGAGGAATCAGGAAGGAAAGATTGCACGCGGTCCTTGGCCCGCTTCTCAGGGTATTTCACCGGCATTCCCCTAATACCGATTGAAGAAACCGCGGAAACCTGCCGTATAGAGCAGATTGTCGCTAGATTCTCCTGCATTAAGGGGTTGTATTCGACCTCGCTGTGTTGCTCGGGTCGAAAATTCGATTCTAACGGGTCTTGAACTTTAGGACTTTCAATGTAAATGATCTTGGCTGTTCGGGTGACGCCGCGTCGAAGGCTGTGTTGCCGACGAGGCAGACCAGCCCTGAGGAAGACCACGACAATATGGTCGAAACGTCGACAACACAACCTTCCACACGGCATCACTGGAACAGCGAAGATCATTTAAATGAGGATGGTTGCGTTTGCCTACGACTTGACTGTGGAACTTTCATTTCAGCTGCCCGGACGCAGCAGTTGCAACAGCAATGCTTCCACTGAGCCCTCCAGCCGGCCGGCTCTGCCAGTACTTTGCACGGGAGGCGCGGTCAGGCATACCCTCCCAGTCTACAAACTTGTATTAAAACGACGCTATGGGCACGTCTTCTAGTGTCCTCCTCATAGTCTACAAACGAACCGAATGCCTCCCGCTGCTCTTGAAAACAAATTAATAGTCACGTGAGAGTTCCATCAGGGAGAACACCTGTGGAAATGAATGGCAAGTGTATTGAACTGACGACCAACTTCATCAGTGAGTGCTATTTTTGGAGCTATTCCCGCAGAGGTCCAGCGAACTCTGATCGCGGAAATGAAACCAGTTTGATCAGTGGTATTGAATGCAATGGTGCTGCGACTCAGATATCGCAAATTGAAAACTGTTCGCAATCGAAAAATATTGAGAGCTCTGTAAAAAAATATTCTGTAGTTAAAGCAGCCGTTGCTTTTGAGGTTAGATCCTTAATCCAGCAGCAATCGCATAATTATCATATTTTAGATCAGATCAAATATTAAATTTTAAAGTTGATCAAGCAATGAAATTGAAATGAAGTTCTAAGTGTAATGTAAGACAGCAAGTGAATATTGCCGTTTTTAAAAAAGAAGAATATTGCTGATTATCTTTTTTTAATTCTGAACGTCTTAAGTACTTTAATACTTTAAATAACAGATAAGTGCCTTTGTTAAAAATATTGTGAAACTATTCAACAAATTGTACGAATGTAAACAACAAAGTTTATTAAAATGGATGAATTAATTAATGCTTAATATTAATTTGTTGCAATTAATATTCTTAAAATTTGATGATCCATCATTGACCTAGTAAGAGACAAAGCTATATTTTTTGAATTTGTCTACATAAATAATCATCCACGCATTGTTCTTTGGAAATTAATTGATTGATAAAATATTACAACATACGTACTGATACAATATTATCTGCGCACTACCAGATGGTGTCAACGACTGAGAACTACGATTGAGTTCATCAATGAAGAACACGGTGGTTGTGTATTTTACATTCAAGTATCTAATCTGCAATGTTCATATTTAAGAAAGGTTCTGTCAGTTTTCCTTTAGAACTACCTATCAAGGTAAATTGCATTTTGATGTTAATTGCATCTAGGTCTGAATCTTTTAACTGTGCCAGAGAAATGAGATTAATAGCAAAAAACCTTTTGTTGATGGATACTCTTGTTTGTTTGTTTTTTACTAAAAAAGGTATAATTGTACATGGGTGTTTTGTTTCTGTATGAAATAGTTCTTAGTTTATTTGAAGTATGATTCAAATTCTTACGACGTGTTTGTGGTTTGTACGAGAAAAAGTGTATCATATTAAATTATATACGCGTTGATGCTAAAAGTGAGGCAGATGGGATGAGTTTTGGTAGGGAAATGTTTTATGATTTTGTAGAGTTAATAGGAACCTTCGGTGGTAAATGAATTATTTTTTTAATTGAATCAGAATATCTTTGGCAAGAATACGTGTAATTAAGGAAAAATACTGAATAGGAAACAAGTGTTTGAAGGAATTGAATAAGTATCTGAATGCTGCTTTTTAAGGTTGTTGACAAGGGAGCAAAAATATAATTTGAGATATAATAAAAACGTTTGTCAAGCCATTGTGATATTAGATTGTTTGGAGATCTTATAAGTGTCTGAAAAACGAAGGTTATCGTCGTCTTCCTGTCAACCTCTTTGATTTTGAAGACGCTACTGAAAGCACTTCAAGTTTAATAAAATCAAAATTTTCTTTATGAATATTACATGCAGAGAAAAAATATAAAATACTTAATGTTTTACAATATGGCAATTCATTAAAAGTTTTGTTGTGAAACATAAAACTCCATAAAAAGAACATACGTAAGTTCAAAAAGTTTATTTCTCTTTTAGTTTATGCTTGTTTATTATTTTGGTTAGAAAGTGAAAGACGTAGACCAGGGTTTAATAGGAGGAAACAATGCAGGAAACAGCAGGGTAAAGCAGGGTAGGGTGGGACGGGGATACACTAGAACAGATAAAAGTAAACAGGACAGGGTAAGAATAAACATAATTCCTCTTCTTGTCTAATAAACAACTTTTATAAATAAATACCCAGACAACGCGGGGTACTTCGTCTAATGTAACTCATGCACTAGCTCATAAAAACTCTCATCCCCTTTGTCTTGAAAACAAGTATTTTTATCCAACGTAATAGGTATTACATAACACATTAAACATAAAATGGTTTAAATATTATGAAATGTATAATTTAAACATGAATTTAAAAAAAACATCCTGTTTTACAGTTCTAACATGTAAACTAAATCAAGACAAATTTGCAATAACAATCATTATCACTTGCAATATTCGAACTAGCAAACACATCAAGTGATTCGACGCAATACCAATTTGTCATCCCTGGAGGTAATTTCTGCCAGAGGAGTACAGCACATTCAAACATAAACACCACAAGCACCTAATCCCCACACAAGCACACATACGAACCAACAGCTAATCCAGCACATATTTTGCTGAAAGAAAGGTAAACACCAGCTCTCCCTGATGAAGTACCAATATCTCACTTGGACACAAAACTCCAATACCATTTTTGCAAGCTCGCGCCGTCCGCGCCAACCCTCGTCAGCCGCGATAAGTGCCGAACGCTGTTGCAGTGACGCCGCGGGCGCCGCCACCTTCTCGCTTGGACCATCACCACCCCGCCCTCCCCTACGCGTCCTCCTCCTCCGCCCCCGCTCTTCGCCTCCCTGCCGCAGCCAACCCTTTTCCGCTGCTCTCCTCCGTCTGCCGTCTCCCTGGTCCTCCCGTCAGCCCCTGTCCCAGAAGGGTGCGGGACGGGAGAGGCTGCGGGACGGGAGAGGGCGCGGGACGGGAGAGGGCGCGGGACGGGAGAGGGCGCGGGACGGGAGAGGGCGCGGGACGGGTGAGGGCGCGGGACGGGAGAGGGCGCGGGACGGGAGAGGGCGCGGGACGGGAGAGGGCGCGGGACGGGAGAGGGCGCGGGACGGGAGAGAGCGCGGGACGGGAGAGGGCGCGGGACGGGAGAGGGCGCGGGACGGGAGAGGGCGCGGACGGGAGAGGGCGCGGGACGGGAGAGGGTGGGGTCGAGAGAGGGTTGGGACGGGAGAGAGCACGGGACGAAAAAGGGTGCGAGACAGGAGAGAGTGGAGACGGGAAAGGGTGCGGGACGGGAGAGGCTGCTGGACAGGAGAGGGTGGAGACAGGAAAGGTGCGAAACGGGAGAGGGCACGGGACGGGAGAGGGTGAGGGATATGTGCATCGCTACCTCTCTCGTCCCCTGTTTCCTTTGTCACTCCCGTCCCGCACCCTCCACCGTCCAGCACCCTCTCCAATCCCGTGCCCTTTCCCGTCCGGAATCCTCTCTCGTCCCGTGCCCTCTCCCGTCCCCACCCTCACCCGTCCCCACCCTCACCCGTCCCCACCCTCACCCGTGTCCCACCCTCACCCGTGTCCCACCCTCACCCGTCCCGCACACTCTCCCGCACAATCTCTCTTACCTCATCCTCTCCCGTCCCCTAGCTTCCCCATTTCCCGACCTCTCATGTTACATATTTTACTCGTTTCTTTTACCCCTCCCGTTCACCCGTTCTCTCCATCGTCCCAGCCTCCCTTTCATCCCGTTCTCTTGCATTCCCCGTCCTTTCTCATGCCTTCCACCTCCCTTTTCCCATTATCATCCCTCTCCACCCCATACTCTGTCCCCCCCGCTGCTGGCGGCGGAGGGCTCATCCGCCACACGATGGGCAGAAGCTGCCCCATCAGCCGCGCGGCGACTAAATACTCCATCAGCCTCACGCAAACATTGACTCGGCGCAACTATCGGTGAGCAGTGCAAACAAGAAGCGCCGTCAAACAGAGGCCGGTGTTTTAAATTCCAACGGAAAAACAGAGCAACAAAAACAGCCGTTTCCAAATGCCAAATGAAGGGCAAACAAATCGTCCGGCAAATCCGAGAGATGGATGGTTGGGTGTGGTTGACGTCGCGCCGTCTTCTCAGACGAAGATCGCGTTGAGAGAACGAAATTGGACGACGACAATTAAATTGCCGGTGGATTATATCAGATCAGCCTCGATTTCATATGTTGGACTAGTGAGACGGAACACCGGAAGCCGTAAAGCCAATCAGAGATCTGATTCAAGTCAATATTGTGTTTAATTTAATAAAATGGACATGGGGCATTGGCTGATCAAAATATTGCACTATTGTCACCCAAAGGTCAAATTGGAATGAGCATATAGTATGTACATACTAAAGTAGCAAGAAATAATGTTTCATTTCTATGCACAAATGTGATATGGAGGGAATCACATTTGAGAATGGAGCCTTGAAATAAGGGAATGAATCAGCGTAGAATGATAAAACGACGCTATTAATAACCGTAGTATGAACATCGACATAAACTTATAACATTTGTTTGAAGGGATAAAAGTTAGGTAGCCATGAGACGTGTCCAGAATGTTCTTCAATAATGGAAATGAAGATTAAAAATAAGAGGTGGCTTAAAGCAGGGAGCAGCCGTAAATCATTCTGCTAAGTACTGTAACTGCTTCCAATTTGCAGGATATCCTCACACTGTCATTCCACAATCACAACCACAACGCAGATTTCGTCGTCATTCCACAATCACAACCACAACGCAGATTTCGTCGTCTGCCCGGAAACGCGTGCACGTAGAGATATGATTGTGGTAAAATAAATGGAGAAGTCAACTCGGCAAAACTTCGAGAGATTTTTCTGCATTTGTTTTTATCGTCCAGGACTGTTCCTGAAAGACCATTATCCGCGTTCTGCAGCTTCAAAGCCTTCGTCCAGTGCGGATCTAGGAATCTGGCGTGCCTCGTGAGCGTTTCTTGAAGCGACTGAGCTGACTCACATTTCCTTTCGGATGAATAAATGAATGTTAAATAATCTTGGATAACAGATTTTACTACATTAGTAATAATATCGAGATGATTTTGTTTTTGTCTGGCACCTATCAGAGTTATTTTACATAGCACATACCCGACCTGACATACTATACTTTGGTTTTTCTAACGTGGCGTCTGAGGGTAGTATCTCCAAGATGGAATTCTGCACGACGTTTTCAGTCATTCTCAGTCCTGCCACTACTGTTGCTTCATCTGCAGCACTGCTTGATGCGGTCGCGATCATTCAAAATCTTGCGACCGGACCAATAAAGACGCAAAAGGGTGTGCCGAATTCCATCTTGGAGATACAACCCTCAGCCGCCACGTTAGAAAAACCCAAGTATAAGAACTTTCCACATTTCGAAAAATCACCGCTCTCGGCCAGTGCTGAGCTCACGATCTTGTATTTCGGAGTTGTTCATCTATCCCTGCGGTACATCTCTTCAGGGACGATGAGGCAAAGTCGTTGATCTCTCCTCGTCGACTCCTGGCTGATGAAATGTTTGGTAGAAGGATCAAGCAGGGAACCCACTTCAAGGGAATGGCGCGCCTCAGTCCGACACAACATTGCACGGCACGGCACAACACCGGTCGATTGATTACTAGTGATTCTGGACGCGTTAAGTGCTAAAGTCATTAGTCCCGTACGTGTAGTGCATGTTTTCCCCCAGAGGTGGCAGTGATTTTGTCCCATTGAGTGGCGAGATCCGGCGCCGATCTACCGTCTGCTAGCAGGGTTACCGCTAATATGTATCTCCCACCAGCGGGCAACCCCCCCCCCAGCCCGGACAAGTTCTAAGCTACCGACCGGTCGCCCGGCATGTGTGGTAGTGTACTGCACGTTAGTGTGAGTGAATAAGGGGTGAGGATAGGACAAGGAATGGAAAGAAAAGATTGTGCGCGGTCCTTGGCCCGTTTGGTAGGGTAGTGCACCGGCATTCGCCAAGTATAGATCAAAGAAATCACAAAAAACTACCGATCAGAGCAGCTGACCGTCTGAATTCTCTTCCGGGCAGTGACGGAACTCGACCTAGCTATCCGGCTATTGTCGAAAATCCTGCCACTGTCGGCTCTCGAATTGCAGATACTCCTGCTCAGAGGCACTGCGGTGACATCAGTTGGTGCCTGAGACCCCTTTCCAACTCCACTCGAAATGTCTCGCATGCACAGTAACATGCCACCCATTTCCAACGGCTGGCGAGGACGGAGTCCGCGGGGCAGCGAAACTTCTGCTAATAAAATGTTAATTAATTAAAAACCAGAAGGGTTCTTTATTCATCTGGTCATTCTACCAACCTAATGCTAACAACAGAAATTAAAATGGAATTTTTTCGTTGTAGTTATTTATCAAATTAACATTTCTTACTTTGACACATACAAAACAGTATAATGCGTTTCTTTAGGATATGACAACTTTCCCTGCTAGCCCAAATAAACTACTTCTAAATATTATATCATTATTGCAGCTGTGTCCCCTAGGAACTTAAGAGCCTTTCCATGAATGCCAGTATCCATAAGACTAAGAATATTTTATTCGGGTGATGTGAACCATCCTATATCAGTTCACATCAGAAAATAAATCGTATTAAAACAGAGATACACAAGTCACTTTTCCATTTCTTGTTCATGGAAACCAGTACTCCACTGAATATTGATTGGAAGGTATGTGTTTGCCCTCTAATTTGCCTACTATGCCGTACGCGGTGATCAAAGACGTCATGGCTATAGAAAATATTTGAGTACGATCTACCTAGTACTCACAGCAGTTGACCATGGCAGAAATAGTAGGTTTTATATCTTTGGAGATTTTTATTATTTTTCTTTTCAGTTTATCTGTTGTTGTTTTTTTCAACGAGTAACGTGAAGGAACCGTAGACTAACGTTTATCTAATTTTATATCGTGTCAATCTTGAATAGAAAATTAATTATTTTCCTTTCGGATGCTGACTGCATCTAAAACCTAGATTGGAGTAAACAAAACTATAGGAAAAAAATGTACCGTGTGTCTCGACTACTTATAGGCCATTTCTCTGTGACAGAAAAACATGATTTATTGAACGATGTAAGAGTGTAAAATAATGTGCCAGTACATAATGTTGTCGGCGAGACTAAAAAGATTTATGGTGTATGTACTAGTTATAGCGATGTTGTCAACAACATTTTAGTGTCAAAAATTACAGTAATACATGAAATATAAAATTAAAAAATTAAAAATTATTTACAAATTGGTATGTTTAAAATGTATTTGATTGATTGATTTTTTCGTTTTTCCGGGCACGTCAACTGTTTGGTCATTAGTCCCGTGAGTATAGTGCATGTTTTTCTCTCAGAAGATGGCGATGATCTTCCCCGCTGGCGAGATCCGGCGCCGACCTACCGTCGGCTAGTGGGGTTTCCCCCTAACCAGGACTCCCCCACCACCGGGGCACTGCCCCAGCTGGGACAAGCTCTAAGCTCCCGATCGGTCTCTCGGAATATGTGGTAGTGTAGTGCATTTTAGAGTAAGTGTGTGTGCAAGGGGAGAGGATAGGACAAGGAAGAGGAACGACAGATCGCGCGTGGTCCGTGGCCCGTTTGTTAGGGTACTGTTCCGGCATTCGCCTGGTGTTGATCGGAGAAACCACGGAAAACTACCGATCAGAGAAGGCGGCCGGTAGAAGTATCCTCCAGACAGCGACTGAATTCGACCTAGCTGAAAAGCTAGTGTCGAAAATCCTGCCGCCGTCAGGACTCGAGCCTAGGACCTCCCGGTCAGAGGCGCTGTGGTGACATCAGTTTATGCACTGAGCTACCGCTCCCGGTTACAAAATGTAGTATCCAGATGCATAAGCAAACTGGATCGTTCGTATCTTGCAGCTTCTGGGCGGAAAACGAATTTCTGCGATTCTTTGAGTGTGCGGCTGCTTAAGAAGGCAGAGCGTCGGACGGCGTGTGTGGGGGCGGGGAAGGGAGTTGAGGGCGCGGCCGAAGGGCCGAGAGACGCGGCTGCCGATGCAGACGCAAAGAGGGCGCGGGCGGGCAAGGGCGGGTGGAGTTAGGGGTGTACACATTGGGATAATTTTAGCAGAGGTGACGAGAGTTCAGGGATTTGCTGGTTAAGACACGTCATATTCTGGTCTTGCAGGTTGTTATGTGTATGAAGGGATTCTAATTTTATTATGTGCCAGTACCTATTTTCGATTTCTGGGATACGGAAATTAACGTGTTTGTGTTGTATTATTTCAGTCAGTTCTTTCGTATTGATGCAAATCAACATTTTAATTCTCTAAATTTTCTTACATTTATGTAAGAAGGTATCTACATAACCAACGATCTAATTAAGTATACGTACAAGTTTTGCAAATTCAAACGGTCCTTTTATATTTTATACAATTTTCCGCATTAACTTCTATAGTAAGAGAACAAAATCATATAGACGTGAAAACATCTGGGAGGCAGACAAGTAATGGAAATGTAAAAGTAGACGTGTGCTGTCTGTATTACTTCATTTTATTATAGAACACGTCGCGTTGGCGTATGTAGTTGTGGGGTGAGACTACTAGAAATTAGATGATTTCGATCGATGATTACTCTAACGAATTCAAGGCGAATTCCGCTGCAGCACCTTCAGCAATGAGCCGTGAACTGCACATCACCTTACTGTTCCTTCCCTGTTCACACTTTTATTCGTAGAGTCGGGCGATGGGCTAATCGTCTAGTCCTTATTGCCTCATAGCTTTGAAAGACTTCAATATTCCGACTCAGCAACTTAGCTTCTGTTGAATATTCCCAACAATAAGGTGTGTAGATCCTGTACCTCCGATCTACGACTATCTAGTCACGGAATAGCATGAATTACACCCACGGGTTGAAAAGATTAGATACTGCAATTTAGATTTACCTAGATGTTTACACTGATGGTTAGTGTAAACATCTGAAGGTAAGTGAGAACTACACCGCACTTCACGGCAAGACAAAACTCGGCGGATTCTTCTCGTTCCTTTTTTCTTCTTTGGCGTCCGTACCGCTCGTTCCGGCTTCCTTCCCCACCCCCTACTTCCCGCGTCACACCGCTGGTTCGATAACAAATGAACGACTCGCGTTCAGCTGCGTCAAAGGAACTCCAAACTAATTCCGAAAGCTGTGTGTCGGCCGGAGGCATTACTGCGAAAGGAGCAGCTGGAAAAGAATTCCCAAGCAGCGTCCCTTGTCGGATGTAACAATTACAAAATGACGTGCGGAAAGCTTGCTGTTATTGCAGCCAAGTCCTTTGAAGGAAACAAAAAATGAACTGGTTTCAAAGCCTGCTGTCGTTGAATATTGTATTGTAAATATGTGAAGCACCGGAAAATGGCACCAGACAAATGTGTCGGAATGTTTACGCAAACGAGGATGGTCGTTTCTCCTCTTAGCCCGTCTAATACAAGTGGTTTGGGAATAAAAGACATGGAGGTTTAATACGCATGTTTTGTAGCACATCACAACATTATACAACGCAGTGTTCAAACGAAAAGTGTTGAATGTTATCAGTAGTAAAAACAGTAATGCTCGTCGTAAAATGCCTTCAAAAAGATAAATCAGTCAGTTCTTTCGTATAGAAGCAAATCCTCTCAATTTTCTTAAAACGTTGTTTCGTCGCAATGTTTAATACGGAGCAATAATTTCCATACTACAACCTATAAACCTATATTATACACAACCTTATCCTGATTTTAATTTTGTTAATATAATAAATCTGTGAGAACAATAAATATAAATTTGAAATAGTAGAATAAATTTAAACAAATAAATGGTATTTTTATCGTCATTCTTATTACACTTATTCTTATTACTTTATATCCTTACTAGCTGGTGTACCCGGCGTTCCTCGAGTTTATAGTAAATTATTAGACAGAGAGAGGAATTCTATTTTTTCATACCCTGCGGTGGGGCCTACTATCTCTTTTGTTGTATCCCTTCTCCACCCTGCTCCTCCCTGTCGTGCTCTGCACGGCCACGCTTCGATAGCCCTATCTTCTCTTCACCCCTATTTGCAAAGTTCCGGTCTACCTCGCTCACTTTTTCACAAAAAATTATATTTTTCTTATTTGGGGTTCCAGCTTCTAAACTTTCTTCACTTAGAATTGTTTATTGTTTTTAGTTATAAACTACAGAATAAAATAATTGTAGACTCACGTATATTTTGTGTTTTTTGTGGAGTTTCATGTATTACTTCCAATACTGTCAATAAATGTTCACATTGTAAAACTTACTCTTTTTTATATTTTGTCTTCTCTTGTATTCATCAACAAATATTTGAAATTGATCTGTCAAATCATGACTTTGAAGGGACTTACTGTTTTAAGCGGAGTTTAACGTACCAGAGTTCTCGCATGGAGACGCTAGAAGATAGATATGGAATATGAATGTAGATGTCAAAACGTAATTGACGAATGATAATCATAAAAGTAAATAAAAGTATCAATATTGAACGTAATTGCTAGTATTTATAATTATTTTGAAGACGACAAATATATATATATATATATATATATATATATATATATATATATATATATATATATATATATATATTGAAACGCGCCGGATGAAACGCGCCGCGTTTCCAGACGAAACGAAAAGCAGCCTCTTCGACTCGGATGGCGCGTCAGTTGGCGGCTATCGCCTAGCACGAGAAGTGGTCGCGCAACGGACGAGACTTAACGGACGGGGAGGCGAGAGCAGGGTAGTCATAGCGAGGCAGTGTAGGGGAGCGCACGTATTGCGCGGAACGTGGCTGAATAGTTAATGCCGGATATGTTATAGGTGATATCAGAAACTCGTGAGTGAACAATACAATAGTGGAGATATTAGTAAAGCGTAGGAGACGCATTCGTGAGAGGTTCGACAAGAGTAATTGTAGTAATAGCTAGGCAGTGGAAGGGAGCGCACGTGTTGCGCGGGACGTGGCTGAACATTTAATGACTGATGCGTAAGATGTTATATCAAAGACTCGTGAGTGAACAATACAATAGTGAAGATATTAGTAAAGTATAGGCGACGCAGTCGTGAGAGGTTCGACGAGAGTAATTGAGGCAAGGACTGCATCTAACGTAATCAGTGTGTGGAAGCTAACGACTGTGAATGATATTGTGAAAACCGGTAGGAGAATCGTGTGGCTTAATACTAACATGACGCAAGAAGCAGCATCGTCATTTTTAGCATTGTGAGTGAAGTTCATATTTGAGGTGACTGAACAAGGCAGTTAGCGTAATTCGGAGACGAGCAACGCCGAACCGAGGGCGGTTGGACGCGTGGAGGGGGAGAGGCAGCAACGCCACGGTCCCTCCACGGACACGCCGAAGCGGCAGCCGACCAGCGCCGAGTGGTGCCGAACGTCTGGTGGGCATGAACCGGACTTGAACAACGCTGCCAGACGACCAGCAGGTTGAATTTGATCATATTAGAATATCTTGATTATTAGGTAAACGGGTAAGACAGTGATTCTAGGTATTGGGTCCAAGTTTAAAAGAGTTACAAGGTTATTGTATGATTATTGAAATAAAGTTGTGTATGTTAATTATATTTGGAAGTCGTATCAATGTTTACCCTACCCCGGAGCCCATTCGCAAAAAAGAAACCCTGACCCCTTCAATAAATTTACTGATGCACAGGATCGGAACCCCGGTCCGTCACAATATATATATATATATATATATATATATATATATATATATATATATATATATATATATATATATACAAGTTTAAACTACATGTAGAATAAAACTTATTTTTTTACGTAAATCAATTAATCATAACATTGAAGCATGAGAACAATATTGATCCATCAACATGTACATTATTTGTACACACTAAATTGACAATGTTCTGAACTAAGCCATATTAGCTTCATTATTTGATCTGAAGTGCTATATATTAAGGATCTTCAAATTTGAATAACAGAAACCAATTCATGCGTTGGGAGCAATTGCAATGCAAAATAATAGCACAGATTAGTCTCAATATGAAAGTTATCACTGCTTAATTACATACTACTGCACTAATCTTCTGCACATAATGAAGAAAAAATCAACTGAGTGAAACCAAAACATACAAACATTTTATATTTTACCAATTTGAACATGAGAACTGTGTAAATAGTCAAATTGTGAGTGCTATTGAAAAGCTACTCTACTACGTAGAGAATTATTTACATTTGCATCCCCCCTTCAGTATAGTCAATAGTGCGAGTGAGTACTTCAGCAAGTCGCACTTCTCTTAATAGCCGATTCAAAACGTTTATTTACTCCCCATCTATTCGCACTTGTATAGTCTGTTTTGACAACTTGACACTCGCATTGTATCAAGCAATTCAATGTTTACAAATTTCGGTAAAAGAAGAGGTTGTTTAGAATGTATACGATATCTACATGTAATACATTGTAGATTACTGTATATTCTGTACTATATATTATTGTCCATTGCACTGTCTCAACTTACCTCAATTTTTGTACAAATTCAAACTCCAATGTTTTCTAGCCACTTTGTACATAACACGGATTAAGAATAATGCATGTACCTTGTCATCTTTACCACTTTAGTTACCGATTTCTTCCAAATATTCCACCAATGTTCAGAACTAACAAATCACCACCGTTCAATCAGGGACATTACATAACCTTATTCAAAGTCCAATGAATCTCGTAATAATTCTGGACATTGATGAAATCAGTATTAGATCTCAGACGTCATCCTCTGGTGGCGCACAGCTAAACTATTGACATTGATGCACTCTTGAATCTGTGATGTAAAGCTATGCCAAAAATGTCGAGAAAAGTAATTATTTTGTAAATATATTACGGTTTATGGTTGTAAATCATAGCCTAAAGTACTCCAGACCTTCAAAGGAAGTTGGCTCAAAAGTTTCATCGGCATTCGTTCAGTAGATTCAGAGATTACCGCTTTGTAAGACAACGCACTTCTGTCTTTATATATTAATATAGATATAGATATAAATAGATATAGATTAAAGTTAACCTTGATACGAAACATATTTGTTTTGACTGTTCCATTCACGTATTATGTAATCATTTCAAAAATTATGATCATCGTCAAAATTTCTACGCTACTTCTCGATGAAATACGTTAAACATTTGCTCAGTTAGATGACTTAAATATTTACTTCTAAGAACTGTTAACAATTCTTATTAAATAATACGCTGCATACCACTTCATATCGTAAAATGTTACATATTCTTTACTTCAGTTTTGAAGCAAGCGTGGAAATTCCCCATTTCAATTTTACATCTTCTTGGATCCATCTCAGTAAAAATGCAGAGAGACGACAACTAGCGGTGACAGTATACATTTATGGAGACAACTTATGATACAATGAAGAAACTGGTCCATACACAAAAAAGCAACTAATAAGCAACAGCGGATTTTAAATATTTTTACAATTTCCATTGCAATAAATGAGCTAAATTTCTGCAAGCAGCTTATATAAATGCTTCTAGCTCACATTTTCTTTTGAGAACTATTATCGTTACGGAGCAGGGTAATTAATTCGCCAAAAATCTGGCTATCTTCAGAATTTGAACCATAAACTCCTGAGTAACTATCCTCGTGAACGCACAGCTGCATGTTCGCCATGCACGTTTTCCAAAAAACATTACACAATTACCGGCGCACGTCTTTTCCTCTATAACTTAACAGAAAGTCACACGTGACATGTGAACATTCTAAGAATGACTTCAAGTATACACTTACTGTGAAGGCTTCAAAACCCGTAACTAAATGTACTGTACTGGTTTATTTGTGGTCAACCAGTCCTTCGCATTTAAGTTAGAAATATATACTCACCATTACATTTTTACTTTGCATTGGGATCAGTCTGTATGTACAAATAGAATTAATGATAATGAGCTCCGTTACGCACGATCTATTGTTAGGGTTCTTCCAAGCATTTTCTTTTTTATATCTGTGTTTTATAGTACACAAACATTTGTCACCCTCCATTCTCACCCCTCCCCGCCAAGACGTAAGGGCCCATCGAACACATGGCAGGTTCATGCATGGGCATGCATGGACGGCGGGCTCCTTTAAGTCAATATTGGCCCTGTAACGACCACGACCAGCCAACACCCTCACCCTCGCCATCGCTCTCCCTCACGGGTCCCCGCCTCGTGCGGCGCGGCGCCCTCGCCGCAAACAGCGACCGCGCCGTCCTCACTGTGTCCCCACAGCGTCCCCACCGCAATCCCAACGGCTCACTGCCGCGCGGGTCAACATATCGCCCGTTGCACTGGGAGAGAGGGTAACTGGCGCCCCCTCCTCATTGTCTCGGGAAACTCTTGAGACGTGTGAAACCCCCTCCATCTCCTACTCTTTCTCCTCATCACTCTCTTTCTAGTTCTTCTTCTTCTTCTAGTTCTTCTTCTTCTTCTTCTTCTAGTTCTTCTTCTTCTTCTTCTTCTAGTTCTTCTTCTTCTTCTTCTTCTAGTTCTTCTAGTTCTTCTTCTTCTTCTAGTTCTTCTTCTTCTTCTAGTTCTCCTTCTTCTTCTAGTTCTCCTTCTTCTTCTAGTTCTCCTTCTTCTTCTAGTTCTCCTTCTTCTTCTTCTTCTTCTAGTTCTCCTTCTTCTTCTCCTTCTAGTTCTCCTTCTTCTTCTCCTTCTAGTTCTCCTTCTTCTTCTCCTTCTAGTTCTCCTTCTTCTTCTCCTTCTAGTTCTCCTTCTTCTTCTCCTTCTAGTTCTCCTTCTTCTTCTCCTTCTAGTTCTCCTTCTTCTTCTCCTTCTAGTTCTCCTTCTTCTTCTCCTTCTAGTTCTCCTTCTTCTTCTTCTAGTTCTCCTTCTTCTTCTTCTAGTTCTCCTTCTTCTTCTAGTTCTCCTTCTTCTTCTTCTAGTTCTCCTTCTTCTTCTTCTAGTTCTCCTTCTTCTTCTTCTAGTTCTCCTTCTTCTTCTTCTAGTTCTCCTTTTTCTTGTTCTCCTTTTTCTTGTTCTTCTTCTTCTAGTTCTCCTTCTTCTTCTTCTAGTTCTCCTTCTTCTTCTTCTAGTTCTCCTTTTTCTAGTTCTCCTTTTTCTAGTTCTCCTTTTTCTAGTTCTCCTTTTTCTAGTTCTCCTTTTTCTAGTTCTCCTTTTTCTAGTTCTCCTTTTTCTAGTTCTCCTTTTTCTAGTTCTCCTTTTTCTAGTTCTCCTTTTTCTAGTTCTCCTTTTTCTAGTTCTCCTTTTTCTTAGTTCTCCTTTTTCTAGTTCTCCTTTTTCTTGTTCTTCTTTTTCTAGTTCTCCTTTTTCTAGTTCTCCTTTTTCTAGTTCTCCTTTTTCTAGTTCTCCTTTTTCTAGTTCTCCTTTTTCTAGTTCTCCTTTTTCTAGTTCTCCTTTTTCTAGTTCTCCTTTTTCTAGTTCTCCTTTTTCTAGTTCTCCTTTTTCTAGTTCTCCTTTTTCTAGTTCTCCTTCTTCTAGTTCTCCTTCTTCTTCTAGTTCTGCTTCTTCTTCTAGTTCTGCTTCTTCTTCTAGTTCTGCTTCTTCTTCTTGTACTTCTCCCACCTCTTCCCCATTTCCTTCCCACCGGAAGCGGTAGCTCAGTGCATCAACTAATGTCACTGCATCGCCTCTGACCGGGAGGTCCTAGGTTCGAGTCCTGACGGCGGCGGGATTTTCGACACTAGCTTTCCAGCTAGATCGAATTCAGTCTCTGTCTGGAGGAGAATTCTAGCGGCCGGCTGCTCTAATCGGTAGTTTTCCGTGTTTTTTCCGATCAATACCAGGCGAATGCCGGAGCAGTACCCTAACCGCGCGCGATCTGTCCTTCCTCTTCCTTGTCCTATCCTCTCCCCTTACACACACACTTACACTAACATGCACTACACTACCACATATTCCGGGAGACCGGTCGGGAGCTTAGAGCTTGTCCCGGTTGGGGCGGTGCCCCGCTGGTGGGAGAGTCCTGGTTAGGGGGAACCCCACTAGCCGACGGTAGGTTGGCGCCGGAACTTGCCATCCAGTGGGGGAAGATCACCGCCATCTCCCGAGAAAAAACATGCACTACACTAACGGGACTAATGACCGAAGCAGTTGACGCGACCGGAAACACGAAAAAAATCAATAAATCAAACCCATTTCCTTCCCCATTTTTTTCCGTAACTTTCCAACGTATATAATTCAATGAAAGGAGTTGTTTTGTAAACTTTTTGTATGTATGATTCTTTGCATAATTAGGTTTAACTATTTTCAGTCTTATAAATATAGTATTCACACTATTCCAGATATGCAGTAATTATAGTAATTCACTTTGTTTCACCTTTATATTGAAACACCAAAATATTATATTTTAATAGTGTGGCGTCATACGGGTGTAATCAGTACACAGGCGAGAGTGGGTTGTAATAACAGCAGGTTTATTTACAATTTAGACCGTAGTCATAAATAACCAATGCACTGTATACAATTAACTAAATAGACCCCACTGCTAGGAGAGATATTTACAACAGCTACCACACCGAACATACTACCTAATGTTTCACCGTGCGTAGTACCGCTTGCCGTGAGACCGACTACATGTCTCACTAGTCACGACAATAACTGCCTGCTCCTTCCAGCGCGCACGCACGCACGCACCTCTCACGGACGACCTACGCTGCCGATGCCGCTGTCTCAAAGAAGCAAGAGCTATTGTTCCACAGCTCTTAAATAGCTCTCGCGACGCTGCCCGCCGCCTCCATTGCCTCCGCCGTAACGCCCGCACACCCCGTCGGAAAAAAACCGTGCGTCATAGCTTCTGCCATTGTCTCTGCATCCGGTGGGCACCACGCTGCGTGCACACGTTGGTTTTAGCGACACGTCGCTACAATAGGATTTATAATTATGTTTTTAATAATTAACAATTTTATAATTACATCCTTTATAATAATGCTTTTATAATTATCTTACAATGCTCTCAGAGGATTCAAAAAAATTGTCAATTCCCACCAAGAGAATGAGACGCGTCCAGACACCTAATTTGTGTCGACGGATGTGCTGGACGATGTCTAACTGTGCGTGACGGTCAGGCGGACAGTCTTGAATTACTCTATTACTGGTATACAAGGTTTTATACTTCATACCTACTTCATACCTATTTGGAGATGAAACCTCGTTCTCATTGGAAATGGAAGCTAGAACCCCTTGGAGATCATCTTCTTCAACTACTCACCTTGATAACTCTAACATATCCGATCGCTACAAATTTGTAGCTTTGGCAAACTTATGCACATATAATCAGAGGTATATGATAGCTCTGAAGGAACGAAAGAAGTGTAAAGTACTAGTATACTTGTATATATGTTTGTATCATTCGAGTTCAAAATATTCCATTTAAATTACCTAAATATTATTTTAAATAGACGTAAATTATTTGCTCAGAATGAATGAATATCGTATTGATGGTTCGTAAACATGAAGTTTCAGAGAATATGTTTTCAGCGCACATTTGACATTAATTTCTGTATTCGAGGGAAAGTATAAACTACGATACGCGTATAACAAATATTATTTTTCCTGACACGAATTGCACAAACAGTAAAATAATTCATGCAAATATATATCCGATCATCTCTGTAACTGTAGTCTCTTGGATAATTGTAGTCTCTTGGATAATTGTAGTCTCTTGGATAATTGTAGTCTCTTGGATAATTGTAGTCTCTTGGATAATTGTAGTCTCTTGGATAATTGTAGTCTCTTGGATAATTGTAGTCTCTTGGATAATTATAGTCTCTTGGATAATTGTAGTCTCTTGGATAATTGTAGTCTCTTGGATAATTGTAGTCTCTTGGATAATTGTAGTCTCTTGGATAATTGTAGTCTCTTGGCTAATTGTAGTCTCTTGGCTAATTGTAGTCTCTTGGCTATTGTAGTCTCTTGGATAATTGTAGTCTCTTGGATAATTGTAGTCTCTTGGATAATTGTAGTCTCTTGGAAAATTGTAGTCTCTTGGATAATTGTAGTCTCTTGGATAATTGTAGTCTCTTGGATAATTGTAGTCTCTTGGATAATTGTAGTCTCTTGGATAATTGTAGTCTCTTGGATAATTGTAGTCTCTTGGATAATTGTAGTCTCTTGGATAATTGTAGTCTCTTGGATAATTGTAGTCTCTTGGATAATTGTTGTCTCTTGGATAATTGTTCTCTTGGATAATTGTTGTCTCTTGGATAATTGTTGTCTCTTGGATAATTGTTGTCTCTTGGATAATTGTTGTCTCTTGGATAATTGTTGTCTCTTGGATAATTGTTGTCTCTTGGATAATTGTTGTCTCTTGGATAATTGTTGTCTCTTGGATAATTGTTGTCTCTTGGATAATTGTTGTCTCTTGGATAATTGTAGTCTCTTGGATAATTGTAGTCTCTTGGATAATTGTAGTCTCTTGGATAATTGCATCATTTTAAGTAATTAGCTATTCTAGGTAATTGTCGCTTCTTAAGTCAGTCATCTCATGATCTTCGTCGTCTCATGGGTAGAAATACCGGTGAATGCTTGCTGCACATATTAAAGGTGGTCTGAAGCGTTCGATGTCTGTGAATTTGCTGCACATTGTACCAACACCTGTGGAAAATCATATAAAATGCAGATCTTTGGAATGTAACGAGAGTGGTACATAACAATGGATCTTTGATTCATACCAAAGAACTGTATGTTGCTTTCGTCTTGTATATCGCTACTCCAAACGTATCTCCAGTACATCAACGCTAATCATAAGACCATAAATATGGTGAAGATCAAGCGCATTCCGACACCTCAGCCGCCAGCAATTCAGCTTTTCCACGTTTTAAGAAAATCTCTCCTCAAGCACCTAATTCCTTTTACTACTATTTTAGGTTTTTATAAAGTAAAATTACTCTTATTGTACGAGTGGAATACGTGCAGTGTCTAAGAATAGGTTATGTAAGCTTCGGTTGAAACGGTTTGTAGCGGTTATCACCAACGCTTTCGCCTGGCAAACAGTTAATTATGTTCTGTACGAGTATGACGAGTGCGTGAAGACGTTATATCTAGACTACAAACTGGTGATCATGGTCTTAGCTATTTTCAATTCACGAATAATCACAACGATAATTTTTTTATGTTCTAATACATTTAAAGTGAACTTTATAATGAATTTTATTGTCTGCCACAAATGAAAGTATTGCATACATATAATAAGCCATTACGGAATTAATATCCCACCAATCGTATTATTGCTGTTGTTTCATTGAAACATTATGACCAGAGAAATAAGCGTCCAAAAAAGATTCAAATCAAATGACCCAACGTCCATTTTAATGCTGCCTGTCTGTACAGTTGCTATAAATATATCTTCTTATTGAATCTTGTTTCCATTAGTTTCAGGGTAATAAAATATTGTTGACATGTATTTAAAGTTTTATGATTTAACCACGCACAATTTTTTGGAAAGTTGAATGCCCAATATTTGAGGAGGGGAAAGGCAAAGTGTTGTAAGTCATATTTTTCAAAATATTGAGTAAAGTCGTAAAATACAATCTTCAGATACGTATCTATTAAAACGAAAAATGGCGTAACTTCTAGTTTTGTTTATACAAGTACAACACTAGATGGCACAACCGTATTCATTTGAGAATAAAACATTTGATACGTTTACAGTCATAATGGTGTAAGTCTGTCTTTAGTCACCATTCCCGGTAAGTGACTGAAGTGCAGTTTGCTACACGTATTACATAACTAAATTACTTTTGGATGTTGACTGTGATATAATGGATTTTAAATTTGATGGAAGGTATAATGTTTGATTCCCATATATTGAATAATGCAGGATCTGATAATGATTATGAATCTTTAAAATATGAATTGCGGGGACACTTATCACCCTAATGATTCCGATCAAATTCGTAGAATCCTACGCAAGAGGTAAAGCTATTTTTGTTCATGTTGATTGGCTCTGCATGATCTCAAAACCAAGAAAGAAGAAAGCTTTCCACGTAACAGAAATGTTAGAAGACTTCAAATCTACACAAAACCTAGAACAAATTCGGCGGCGATGGTGTAACGGTTAGCGTATCGGACTGTTGTACCCAAGTGGGTTCGAACCCGATCGAAGCCCTGGATTTGTAAGGACGAAAAAATCCTTCGTATGCCTTCCTTCGGAGATGAAGTAAAGCCGGCTGTCCCATGTTAGTATATTTACTGCATGTAAAAGATCCTCAAGCCTAAATGATGCCTCTGAGCTAAATTCAAATCGCCTGTTTCGTCGCCCAAGTAATACCTTCTTTTTCCCATGGTTGGTGAAAGAAGCGTAGCGAAATTTGCGTGGTCAGACGGAAGAGCAGGCCTCATGGCCTGAGTCTCGCCACGTAAAATAAGGCACATTCAATTCAATTCAACAAAGCATCACAAGAAAGGAAAATGGTTTCGTGCTCCAAATGTATTGAATTCGTTTAGGCAGCTAAATTATTACTTTCTAATAGTGAAAATAATGCAATAAACGCAAATAATTAATTCACGATGTTATCCAGATTTATTTGCGTTACTGAAAAATCTCTTAATTTAATTCAAATTGTTTGCATTAAAAAAAGTTAATTTTCAACAGAACGAAATTTACAAACGCTTCAATGAAACATGATAGAAACTTAAAAGGTGTAGTCATATAACAAATTTTATAATAAAACATTTAGAACATTCACATGTTCATAAGTCTATCGCAGGAATTGCGTTTCAGAGAGTACATAAAACAGCACAGTCAACCAACACAAAGCAGTAGCAATTCATCTCAATGACGGGAATGAATAAAGACACATGCCGCGCACACACTTTAATGGTGGTCTGCATTTTCCAGTAGTTGTGAAGTCACACGGCGTTCCAAAATCTGAAGCATACAAATGACACTCTTAATTCAATACTTTGGAATGAAGATGTTCCAATTAAAAAAATCGAAGAAAATGAGTTGTTAGTGTAATGTGTTCTATCTGACATCTGCTACGTGAGAATCATACTCGTGCCACAATCTGTGAACTAATAGTAACTATAAAATTTACTAGTGTAGGTGGAGAGTTGACTGCAGATGGACTTATTAAAACTCTGACATCAACTTAAACAAATGAAATCTTAATTTGAACCTTTTCATTTCAAAGAGTCGAATTGTTATTGATATTTTTGTTTCGCTGAAGAGGTTCAACTTGTGCAATATATGAATGTGGAATTCTTTAATATAAGTATGAATTTTATTGAATGTAAGTACGCACCCAAATACCTAATTTTGCCTCCATTGAGCTGGACAAGTTTGCTAGCTTGTGTGTCAAGGCCGCTAGCTTGCGTGACGAGGCTGCTAGCTTGTGTGGTGAGGCTGCTACCTTCTGTGATGAAACTGCTTGCTTCTGTGGCGAGGCCGTCGTACAACGTGCTTTCCCCACGACACGTGACAGTCAACGATAATATCAATAGGTCCGCAAAAATATTCATCTGTAGGTACCGAAATAATCACTTTCCTTACGTCTGAAGCAACTATATTTTCTAATAAATAGTTCGTGTATTAATTGGATGTTATAATATATAAATATTAAATATTTATATTATTAAATATTTATATATTGTAATAAAATATAATGTATCTAATCTAATATAATACAATCTTATAAAATCTAATGTTAGAACATATCAGTCAAACTTAGTTTTCGATTTCAACACTGCAGGTTAAATAAATTACTTACCGAAATGTACTATGAATAATTGCATTACATCCAACAGTACCATCACCAACAATAAAATAAGCACACAAAGAGGGTTGCTTAACTCTTTGATAATCGTATAGTTTGGAAGAGCAATATTGTATGGAGCATGGAGATGGAATGTATATTAGTGGCACACTAATACAGCTGTTAAATTTGTTACTAAAGGTATTAGGACTAATTCATAATTAAGTTTGGATAAAATATTATAAGAAGTTTAATAGCGTGTGTTGCCCAAACGGACGGATGCACAAACAGAAAAACGGAGAGATGGACAAACGTTTGTGAAGAAAGCATTTTTCGGTATTAGGAATCCCGTGTATTCATCTGGGAATCCCGTGTATTATTTTGGCAATACGAATTACTAGAACTCAAATCTTAACATTGTGTAGTGTGTGTATTATTTGAACGCAATATACTCCATTATAAACAACTACCAACAATTTCATAATTGGTACTATTAGAACCCGAGTGTTGTAATAATTTATAGTGTCCCATTGAGTATTATCCGATTTCAATATAGCGAATTATGACAGATCATCAGCTGGACGCGGTTATCTAATGGGGAACTTCGTAAGACTTCAATTTTAAATATAGAAGCTTCGGATTGGATAACTGTGTCAAACCGATAATCTGTTACAAGTCACAATACTTAAATCGGGAAATTCAGATATTTAACCATACCTTCCATAGACAAATTTCAATTCTGACATGAAATAATTATATCGTATAAAAAATTGAACGTTTGGAATTTTGAGAGTTTCTTAAAGAAAATCGGACATGCGTACCGTGCCATTCTCATAAGCGCACAATTTATTAGAGCAAAGAATTAAAAAAATGGGACAGATTTAATTTTTTTTTCAATTATTAGGATAACGCAAAGAAGCGGCCAGCGAAAATTATATTTTCGTCCTAATTTCGAAATCTATTTTTCCAGAACTTCAATCTATTTCTACACTACATATATACTTGTATGTGAAAAATTATAAGAATTTAATGTTAAATTTGGATTCAAAAGTAGAGTTAAAACCAATTTTGAGTATCATTTGACCAAATCTTGTAACATTTTATGCAAGTTAGAAATGCATGGTGTTCTACTTTAAAACTACTGACACGTAGTACACATGTACTTACCGTTTCATCCAAAATGCAACAATACAAGTTAAGATAGTGATAATCTTCAGTGCATCTTCACCTCTTCAGTGATAATGTGAATGTTACACTAGAAAGTAGATTCATTTGGAGTGGCAGGTCTTCAGGACAGGACTCTTCTGAACAAAGTCAATCACGGATTACGGGCGCAAAACATTTAACGACATTTTTTATACCTGGCAGTTATTAATGAATGGAGGTCTTCTGTGGAAAGCAGAGAGAAATAAAACTAAATTGGGCAATTCAAGGTGTTTTACAAGACTCGTTATTGTTCATCAGGAGACACAACCACTAAGATTATTACTTTCTCGTATATGTACGTATATACGGAGTAATATACGTATCGTATAGATAAAGTTATGTAATGCTGCGCGAGAAAACGGCGGATTTTTTGGGGGGGGAAATTCATTGCCGGTCTCTGGTGGCGAAAAAGTGCATTTAAGCAGTTAAATTAGGAGACAAAAATTCTCTAACACGCGGTGTAGCCAGAATCCCTGTTTTGTGGGTCCTTGATGCCGAAAAACCAATTGGAAGCAAACCGTCCGTCCGTCCGTCCGTGAAAACTACTAGCGCCTAAATCATTCGTACGATCTTCTCCAAATTGAAGAATCCCCTATCTGGCTCTTAATGAAGCTTCGAAATTTTGAAAAACATTCTTTAAAATTTGGGGGTACGTTACATGAAGCCCCCCGGACATTTTAAAAATTTTCTCAAAAACAGCTTCGAATGTTTTCTCTATATTTCTAGAAAGGTGTGACCAAAATACACTTATAAAGGTGGCATGGATGGCAGAATATCACAGTAAACTCTCAATTTTTGGAAATTAGAAAAGTTTGAATTTTTCCGGTGTCTTCCTACAAGTACAAAATTGAAGAATGGGTTTTTCCTTCAAATAAAATTTGTTGTGCATAAATTTTACTTTTAATTACGTCATGTAATTTTTTGGGGGAAATTTTAGTAGTTTTCGTGCAATACTGCGTGCAATATTTGCAATTTTAAAAAATAACAAAAACAAGATTTTCTCATAAACGGCTCCAAATTTTTTCTTTACATTTTTGGTAAGGTTAGTGCCAAACAAACCCTATGCTATCACATGAACGCCATATTGCTGTATTCTTTTGTTTTTTCAAAAATTAATTTTTTGACTTGTCTCTCACATCTGTAAAATCTACATTAAATGCAATTTCTTCACATTGTTATATTTATCACAAATAAAGTTTCTCGAAACCTCACCAGTTTTCTGTAAAAATGAGCAGAAAATTCGGTATTTTCAGAAATGCTCAAACACCATTTTCTCAAAAATGGCTCCAAATTTTTTCTTCAATTTTTTCAATACATAGTGCTAATTGCACTGTTTGTTATGACGTAAAGTACGTTTTGGTGTAGTCATATATTTTTTCAAAAATTACACAAATTTAATTTTCTTGTAATACCTCTCACGCCGTTAGTAGGGACATTTCCATCGATTTGTATGCATTATTAAATTTGCGAGGTGGGAGGGCTTCAAATGACTTTAAATGTAGTTTTTCGAAAACTCAATAAATTCCTGTGAAAAGAGCTTAAATATCTCATTTACAGTGATACTTAATAGCAATTTTCTTAAAAACGACAATGAATTTTTCAATGAAAATTTCTATTTAGGACAAGTTTTACTCTTCTTTAGTTTTCTTGAAGTAATGATTCATTTGTACTACTAGGAAAGCAAAAAGTTAAGAAATTGTAAAAAAAATGTACTTTGGGCGACGATAGATGGCATCTGGCCAGAGAATGGAGCAAGACCTTAAAGCCAGACCACACCAAGGAAATTAGAAAAAACGGTTCGAGAAAGTCTGTGCCATTCTGTAGCACCTCTAGTTTTTTAATGTTATATTAAAGTAATTTCGAACGTATTTCAAGGATTTTTCCTATCTATATTCTCACAGCCATTCCATTTGAAATGAAGGACCTAATTTAAAATCTATCTCCAGCTTTTATGATCGTGCTACACAGACGAAGAGAGTTCAATGCATATCTGCGTCGTTTTTATAAGCGTACTTAGCGATTTTTGTTTATCCGATACAAATAAGGAAAAAAGTTTGCACCGATTTTGAGAAAATCTTGTTATAAAATTGCTTTCATTACATGCAAACTTTTGCAAAAACAAACCGTATTTTGAAAATATTGAACCTGACCTTGTTTAAAGACCTAATTCTGAAGAACAGATTTTTTAGAAGAACAATACTTTTTTTCTACATAATAGATGTACGAAGATGCCTAAAAAAATTTAATTTGTACAATTTTCGATAAGTTAGGGAAAGTCTGATTATCACAATTTTTATAGACGTTTACAACTAGCAAACAAACAATTAATCCAAAGGTTTGAGCTTTCGAGAAAAAAATTGAAAATGTCTTTGAGATTTAATGTTAAGAACTCGTCAATTTAAAACATACGTTTCAAATTCAAGGATGCAACATTAGCCAATTAATCGGATGACTTCAATTCTTGTGAAAAACTTACTTATGAGCCAATGTAAGCGTTGTTAATAGACAGAGTTTTGACGCAAACGTGTACACGCTTACTATACAAAATGTTAGAGGAAGTAATTGACCACAAACAAAACTACTGCAGCTCCTTTGTTAATTTTGTTGCTTGCGGGAATTGTAGCAGTGTCCAAAGCTGCCAAACCGCCCACTGCGGTTGTGAATCCCCACGTGTTTGTGGCTTTTTTTTTCAAAACGCCATGTACCTCATCTGCGAAACATTCCCTCTATACTAATTCATCTGTAATAATCTACCATGGAGAGGCTGTAAAACCAACTACCACTTCGATTACTTGCCCGAAAAAGAAAAAGCATCTTTTCCGAACCTTAGATTAGAATTGGTTGTTTAGCACTCATGCACAGCAACCACCCACTATAACTTGTTTCCCTGCATATCGCTCCGAATCTCTCGTGCATCCGTGAAGCCCTCCCCCGTTCGCCGGCCTTTGTAAGCGAGCTGCAGGTCTGCCGTCGTGCTGGTAGCGAGAACAGAGACACATGTGCCTTTTGGGAACGGGCGAGCGAGACGGCGGGCGTGTAACAGAGCAGGCAGACGAAGGGGTAGGAGGACCGGCTGGCAGTGTGGGGCAGGTGCTGGCTTCACGGCCGGACGTGCTCCGTCCATTCACCCACTCACACACACACACACACACACACACACACACACACACACACACACACACACACACACACACACACAGCCAGAAGCGGTGCAACCCAATGCACGCCACCGTTCCCCGCACACGTAGGCGTCAAGCAACAGACACACGAGTGAAGCAAGACTACGGTCGTAGCGACGTACAACGACTTGAGGGTATTCACGGGGCATGGAACGTGCGAGGAGAAGGATATGGCTTGCGCTCCTGGCTGATGTACAGACAATCACTCGAGAACTGTCAAACCCATAGAACATGAAGGGGCTGTAGCATCGCAAACATTTGCAAGTTACGTCTTCTAGTTGACACTCATCGCCAACTTCTCACCAGGAAATGTTAGGTAAAACGGAGATGTAGGATGCCCTTTCCTTTGATTCCTAAAATGTCGTTCGCAGGAAAGAAGTATTTCCTCAATAATGTGAATCAATGCCTAATTGGTGTTTTACGATTTAGTTAATACGTAGAAAGAAGTTTTTATATTGTTAACCTAATAGTTGAAACATTGTCGTTTTGTGTAGTTTTACCTGTCAAACATAAATCTGGTGTCAAAACTGTTCGGATGAATGCCACTTTCAAGTTAAAAGCAATTTTATAACCAAACCATTTTCACAGTAAATGCTGACATACGTCACTTCACGACACATTCCACGCGCTGTCTTCCTTTCACTGCTGCTTCCAACTTGTAGAATGTTCAGCTTATGCTCTCTAATGGAGAGGTGTTGAACTAAGATAATTCAAGAATAGTTTAAAATATCACAAAATGATAATCACAACAATGTGAAACAGTATGTGTACGTGCCCTGTAAAACCGCATGAAGCTGTTTGCTGACCTCTTAATAGAATAAAATTAAAAATGCATAAATCGACATTAAATATTACTGGATATTTAAGTATGTGGACACTTTATAATGAACATAAATAACTTTGACGAAACATTAATGGACCTGAAATAAAGTGGACACTTATACTAATAAACATTTCCAAGAGTGAACATTTTTGATAAGACATGGAAGAAGGGAAGATCGCGCACGATTCATGACCCATTTGTTTGGGTACTACTCCGGCATTCGTCTGGTATTTATAGTACCGCGAGGTCTCAGAGGTTGAAGGACAATTTTATATCGTTTCAGACAATCCCTTTCCGCGTTCCAACCAAAGGTATGTGCGTTGGCTGGGCCAGGAGTAGAACGCAGTAGGCACAATGGGAGGCGGGGGCGGTTAGGCACGCGGTGTGCCGCGGCAGGCTCAACTTCAACGGCGGCGGAGGCGGTTGCGGCCAGCCGCATGACAGACTAAGCGCGCGGGGCAAACGTACAATGTACAGAGGGACGCGGGTGCCGGCGGACAGCGCCGTATTAGCAAACGTTTGCTCCCAATTACGCGGATCCGCATTGGACACGCCGCGCCCGCATAGGCGGCGCGCCGGAAATGCAATCGAACGAATTAGCGGCGCCGTCAAAGCCCGCAAGCCCCGGCCCGCCTGGCCGACCCTTTCGCGCCGGATCAACCGCCCTGTGTTTCAGATGCCTGGTCGCGGCGCTCCCAAAGTATGTAGTTGGACCGGTATGCAGTGGAACCTTACGTATTGGGGTCGTGCCAAAGATGCCTACAATACATAGTAGATTGGAACAATATAGTAGATTGAAACGATATAGTAGATTGAAACGATATAGTAGATTGAAACGATATAGTAGATTGAAACGATATAGTAGATTGAAACGATATAGTAGATTGAAACGATATAGTAGATTGAAACGATATAGTAGATTGAAACGATATAGTACATTGAAACGATATAGTACATTGAAACGATATAGTACATTGAAACGATATAGTACATTGAAACGATATAGTACATTGAAACGATATAGTACATTGAAACGATATAGTACATTGAAACGATATAGTACATTGAAACGATATAGTAGATTGAAACGATATAGTAGATTGAAACGATATAGTAGATTGAAACGATATAGTAGATTGAAACGATATAGTAGATTGAAACGATATAGTAGATTGGAACGATTTGTCTGCTGCAGTTTTTGAGCCCCTTCCTCTCTCGGCGCGAGGTTTTAGAAAAAAATATATAGGAAATTAGTCAATGTGTATAGTGAAAGTGAAGTGAAAGGTGCAATTATGCGTAGTATACAGTAAAATGTACTGAACAGTTAAAATAGATAAAGTGATATGCAGTGCAGTGAAGTGAAGGAAAGGGAAGTGATTTCATTTCTTTCTGTTTGTTTCGCTTGTTGAAAACGTCTTTCTACAGGCTATGCTGACAAGCGGTATTTATTCATTTATTTTTTTATAGTAACGAGTGTTTTACGTATTAGAAATGTAATAATTATGATAAATTTTATATATTATTACACTGTAAAGTTAGGTAAAAATGTTTACCCGTGTTTGTCTGAATGTGAATGAATAGGTGCAGGTTGGTGTGTATGCGCGGGTTCCTTGGTCTATGTATATACGCGTGTATGTTTGTATGCATGTACTATGCAAGTTTAATTATCTATATGTTAGTGTATTTGTATTTGTAGTATAGGAATACAAATGTATTCTGCATATCTAGGAAAGGACAAAGACAATTTGTTTTTATGTGGATTTTTTATACATTATTATGTTATTTGTAATTGTATCTGTACTTTTGTATTTCTTCATTCTGCCACCGGGCATCATCTGCCCAATTGTAGAATAAATTTCCATCCATCCATCTATATCTATATCTATATCATCTATATCTATATCTATATCTATCTATCTATATCTAGATCTAGATCTATATCTATCTATCTAAACAGGGAACAAAAAAATGCCGGCCTGGACAGTGGAGGTCGTTAAGGCAGAAGGGCCGTAGCAGCCTCGGCTCGAAGGGTTCGAATCTCGCCTCGGGCATGGACCTTTGTGTGTGTTAGTGTTGTCCTTACGTGTTCTCCCTACAGTTCAAAACTGACAGTGGTTGCTAAATGACCAAATATGTTGAAAAATTACCATAAGAAATGCATACCTTCAGTGTGAAAGTACGTGTTATCATAGGACCCGATCACGGTGATTTCGAAAATCATTATGAAAAGTTTCTATCATACAGGGTTCAAAAGATACAAACATATTTAATATTTGTAATAAACAAAATCCTATACTAATTTCCGCCTTGTAACTCCGGTTATAGTACAAATGTTTATGAGCATGTTTCATTTGAGGAAAGAACAAGTTAAAATGGAATAAGAATATTTGTGCAATAATATTGAGATATCTTGGAATGTGAAATTCCTATTGCATTGCTTAAAAATGCTTTTCGCTGTGTCACTTACTCCCGTATTCCTGTTTACTCTTTTTTATTCTCTCTGATAAAAAAACAGCAATAATCCCCCATCACTACAGGATCCTTACGCCCTCGGTATCTCTTCTCCACTGTAGCAATATCTTGATAAAACTGTTCACCATGTTCATTACTAATATCAGTCAAAGTGTGCAGAAGAATTAAGATGGAGGTGAAGAAAATGCATTTTCAGAGACATTCTTAATGTAAAATTTTTGTAAATTTTAAACCATTCTCTGACCAATGTTATATAATAGTCTTCGATATTTGTCTCGGAAAATGAATGGACAACTTTCTTAAAGGATTGCCAATCTGCTATCTCAACTTCACGCAATTTTTCTTCCAGTATTTCTTCCAACACGAATTTTATGATTGGCGGACAGATAAAAATTCCTTCCTTCGCCTTTGCATTACTCGTCCATGGAATTATTTAACAGATTTGAAACTATATTTCGAAGAATTGAAAAAGAATTGCCATTAATTTTCATTATAGAGAACTCAAAATTCTCTCATTAACCCCCTAATGTCTGCACATAAAACAGTGCCTTCCAGATCATAATATTAGGTAAATATCTCGTGTCTATTGCTAAACTCTAATTTTTTGTTCCGGCAGCAACCATTACTGTAATTTGGAACCTATCTTTCATTACTGTAATCTGGAACCTAGCCGTTCAGATTCTTACTTTGACAAATTCAAGTCCCGTGCCAAATTATTTAGGTCTTCCTGTTTTACTATGTGCATGAAAATTTCTGACTTTCCTGGTAAATAGGCTGGATATTTTGAAGTGGAGGCTTATGTTTCTGGGATAAACATGGCTCCAGTTTCATCACAGTTTTCTTCATGATTTGCTGACTATGTATCCGGGGGTACGGGCACTGGTAATTCGGAACTGGTAGCAGAAACGGGCACTGGTAGCGAAAGGTAGAAAAATGTTCGTTTTGCATTTAATATGGCATTGGAATAAAATTCGTAATCATTTTTGCTGACATATTTCACAGCAGAGTATGGAAGATTTTTATTATTCAAATATCTTCTTAGTCGAAGTGTGAACATAAAGAAGGTTGTGAATGCTAATGCAATATGTTTGAATAAGATGAAACGTTCTGAGGAGAGAATAATTTTCTTCATTGTGATTCTGGAACTCTGTCACGACTGTTAAGAAGGCGAAAGTATTCTTATCAGCAATGACCTCGTAGTTGCCATAATGGTCGCAAGTTTGCCAAGTCATTCGTGAGTTAATACTCCGCTTCTGTGCCACCAGATGTCACTAGAGTGGTTGCCTCAGGGGAAAAAATTTAAAATGATATGAACTCGTGATTTCATAATGATTTAGTTTTTCAACGTGAAAGTTTTATATATAGAGAAATTTTCTGATACAAGTATATTCATTAAAACCAATATTGATTTGACTGCGGGTAAATTCATTCTAGAATTCGCTACTACAATACAAAAAATTAAGGAATTGTTTAAATAAGATAAATATCTCCAAATGTTTACAGATTCTTTCAGAATAATGCGATAGGATACGATTCGATGTTTCGTTTTTCTATTTCGTGTGATAATGAATTATACAACAAATCATATAAAATTCCTGCTGTTACTTCTCTTTTGTAGCTGTGTCTAGCAATTATTTATACTTTTGCTACAATAAACTAATAAAACTTGTATATTTACGCACCCCATCTGGCTGACATCGATTTTCTACCTTTTCTCATTCTCAATCGTTACGAATATTATTACCTGAAAAGGCTTCGTTGTTTAAATACTGCGATCTCTTAGATAATAGTAAATCCTGATCATTTCCCCTTCCGCCAAAGAGGAAACTTGAGCTGCTTTTCATTTACGACGCTCCGTGAGCAACGCTCGCGTGCGTAATTTGTGGATCAGTGACCCCGCCCTGGGACTACACAATGGCACGCACGTGCGTGCACGCAGGGGTTGAACGTGTGGGGAGTATCACGCTAAGGCTTCGCGGTTCTCCCACTACTGGCACAGGGCGTGTAGCTTCACACTTCGCTTATAATGGGAGAGCAAACGCAGCCCCTCCCATCCTTACACAAAAATTGTTTTCAGAGTTTTCAGGAATTGTGTTTAACAGGATGAGAACACCTCCTCTGTGTGTGCACTACAGAGTTTTCAGTAAACCTTGCATTTCTCAGCTTAAGCATTTCTGTAATATGTGGTCCATAACGTAAATCGTGTTTTAAACTTAAAAAAATAATAAAAAATCATGTAACTAAAACACCTACGGACAGTAGAACCACTTTGGAAAAACGAGGTTAGTAATTAGATCAAAAGAGATATGAAATAGAAATAAATTGCAACGTTTTCTTTATCACATAATATTTTTTCTCCAATATTTTATGCCATTATCACTGACTGACACGAGAGTCTAATTTTCAACTAATATTTAAAGTAGCAGATACCTTCTGCGGACTCCGTTATTTGGCGAGGCCTTTGAAGATATAGTTAAAAGAGAGAAATTCTCAGAAAACAGTCATTGGAAACAGAAAAGAATACATCTTCATCAAAAGCCGCATTCACACAACGCCGTATTGGCTTACCTTCCCCATCAAAACAATATCCTTTCAACTCGAACCTTTTACACGACGCAGACGAAGGTGACCTTGACGCCGACTCGACATCTCGCTATTTTTCTCTCGTCCGCCCGCCCCCTCGCCGGTCTCCCGGCGCCCCGGCGTCCTCCATCCGTCCTCGGCGCGTGCGGTCGACCTCGTCCTCTCCCACGTCCTCGTTAGCGCGCGGTTTCAATGTCTGCTCCTCGGCGAGCGACGACGCGGACATTTCGCCGGCAATTGTCGTTTGACGTCGTCGCCTGGCATTTGCATAGGCGGCCCTGAATGCCGCGGAGTGGGGGAAATAATAAGCAGCCGCCGGTGATACACAAAAGGCGATTTTTTTAATAGTTTTTATTTCCTTGTTCGACATTATTATGCCTTTCAAGGGTTTTTATGATACATAGTATACAATGTTGTGTAATTACATTTCCTCATGCATGAACAATGGTAGAAGACTAATATTTACATTATAAACAATAACAACTAAGGATACCCAGGAAGGGTCCTTCAGGAAAATACATACAATATTTGAATTAGAAACATAAATATTTAATTTAGAAATGTTGTAACCTGCTTTACAGCTAATTAAGGAGGATGTAGTAGGTCTTTAGAATATCTTGATTTTATTCGTGGAAAAAGATTGGCTGATTTACCTAGAGTGTACAAAGGAGTGGCTGGGCAAGATGAAAGAGAAGAGTAGAAATTAGAAGAAAGTTTTAGAATCCAAGTTTTCAGAGGTTCTATAGATAGTTCTTTTAAAATTTGATCATTTCTGATATACCATGGAGCTTTTAAAATATTTCTTAAAAATTTATTTTGCAATACTTCCAGTTTTTGAAGGTTGTTTTTAGCGGCACCTCCCCAAATTGGGCAGGCGTAGGTCAGTGAAGGTCGTATAATGTATTTAAATATTATTAATGCTGATTCTATTGATAATTTTGATTTTCTATTTATGAATGGATACAATTTTAGAATTTTTATATGTGTGTTATTAGCTATTGATGTTATGTGGTTTTTCCAGGTTAATTTGGTATCTATTTGAAGTCCAAGATATTTAACAGGGGTGTCATTTGGAAGCCATTTAACTGCATGGTTATTAATTATTAAGGGATAGGTGAGATGAATCCGTTTTAAGGAGAAAATTTTTGCTTGAGATTTTTGGTGATTTATTTTTATTTGCCAATCATTGAACCAAGACATGAGGAGATTTAGGTCATCTTGGAGATTGTCTCTACCTAGAAGAAGATCACTATGAGTGGTAAATATTGCAGTGTCGTCCGCAAATAAGGCAATTTCTGAGTGTAAGAGGTAAGGCATATCAGAAATAAAAACATTAAAGAGCATAGGTGATAAAGGAGATCCTTGGGGAAGTCCAGCTTGTATATTGTGATCAGTTGAGAGAGTGTTATTTATTTGAACTTTGAATCTTCGATTAACTAAAAAGGATTTTATTATGTTTTGTAAGTAATTTGGGAAACCAATATTTCTCAATTTAAAAAGTAATCCATCATGCCAGATTTTATCAAATGCTTTTTTTACATCTAGAAATATAGCAAGAGTATGACGTAATTTTTGAAAATTGGTGGCAATATAGTCTGTTAAACGTAACAATTGATGCGTAGTAGAATGGTTATGTCTGAAACCAAATTGACTACTAGGAAGAATATTATTTTGATTTAAAAATTTATTAATCCTCGTTAAGATGGCCCTTTCAAAGATTTTTGAAAAATTTGGCAGCAAACTAATTGGTCTGAAATTTTCAGGTTCAGTTTGATTTGTGTTGGGTTTAGGAATTGGCAGGATAAGTGCAGTTTTCCAGGAGTTTGGAAAGTAGTCGAGTCTCAAACATGCATTATATATAGCTGTTAGTGAACTGAGGATGGGATATGGTAAATGTTTAATTACAATATTAGGAATTAAATCTAAGCCTGGTGATTTCTTGTTTTTAAGTTTGGAAATTATGTATTTGACTTCAGATGGGGAAATAAATTTAATTCTTTCAGGAACTGTATGAAGTTGTTTGGCTAATGATTGGACTATGTTTTGGGTAAAGGAAATATTAGAAAGGAGGTTATTAGTAAAAGAGAGTTCAAAATGATTTGCCAATAGTTCTGCTTTTTCAGAATCAGTAGTTGCTAATGTGTTGTTATTATTATTTTTTAATGTGAGTAATTGTTTTTTCTCATTTGTTATATTTTTAATTGCAGACCAGAGGGAAGCAGAGTTAGGTTGAAGCTGGGATACATAGTTTCTAAATTTAGAGAACCTGTATTGTTCTAGTTTATTTTTAACTTCATGAGTAAGGCGATTTAAAGTAGTTTTAATATCAGGATCTCGAGTGATTTGCCACTTTCTACGAGTTACATGCTTGAGAGCAATTAAATTTAATATTTCTTTTGGTAGGACAGGTGTGACTGATTTGTTAGAATTATTACTTGTCTTTGTTGATAATTTAATAGCTTGTAATATATTTCTTTGCATTTTTAAAAGTTCAGCATCTACATCAAATGGAGTATGGAGAGAAGTAGGATAATTATTTGTTTGAAGCATACATGACTGGAAAAGTTTCCAATTTACTTTACCTTTAATTAGGGAATTAGAATGGGTCTGCTGTGGAATAACATTATTAAAGTTAATTAATACAGGATTGTGATCAGAGTTTAATGCTGGTATGCAGTATTGTGTGAGTGGGAAGTTTAAATTTTGTGAGACTGCAATGTCCAGAATATCTGGAGAAATGGTATTATTATATGAATAATGGGTAGGTTGAGAAGGGGCATGAATTGTCCAGTTATTCATAGTTGCTAGATAAATAATAATATACCTTGAGGGGTAGTCGTTTTACATCCCCATGCTTGGTGTTTTGCATTGAGATCTCCAATTAGTAATACTTTATCATTATTATTGAAGAGTAGTTCCAGGGTGTTTTTAGGTATTTTTTTATTTGGGGGTTTGTAAGCTACTATTATTGTTAATTTTCCGACTGATAAATTTATTGTTATTGCTGTTATTTCTAATTCCTTGGAGGTAGGTACAAATATTTGTGAATGTTTGATTTTTCTTTTGATTACTATTGCTACCCCACCCCCACCATGTAAAGAAGCTCTATCTTCTCTGTATGTGATATAATTTGGAATATTAACTTTTTTAGCATTGTTTAGATGTGTTTCCGTAATACACGCTATGTCAATTTTTTGGTCATTTAGAAAATGTTTGAATTCATTTATTTGACGAAATAGTCCGTTGGCATTCCAATTTAATAATTTTATTTTATGGAGATCCATTATTGATTATTCTTGGCAGTACTTCTATTATTATTTGCTGAATTTGTGGAATTAATATATTTAAAATCTGAGTTGTTAAACTTGGAATATATTTATTAAAATCTATTGTAGTAGGTGGGGATGGAACAAAGTTATTTTCAAGATACGTTTGTGAATTTCTTGAGAGTGATGGTAGACGAGGGAAATTCTGTAAATTATTAATCAAAGGAGGAGGAGAAGTAGGGGAGGGTGGAGTTTTGGAATTTCTAGTTGGTCTTTGGTAGTATTGATGTTGATTTTGAAGGGGGTTGAAAATTAAAGGATTTTGGACTGTATTTCCAATTGAATTTGAACTAGATTTTGAATTACTATTTTTGAAGAATCTACATCCTCTATAATTCGCTGTGTGATTTTCAAGACAGTTCACACACTGAGGTAGAGAATTTTTAGGTTTTTTACATTTAGTATAATGATGTTTTTCTATACATCTAACACATCTTGGTTCCAGTTTACAGTTTGCTTGTGTATGATTAAATAACTGACAATTTTTACATTGAATTGGTGAGATTTTGTTTCGAAATTTGACTTTTACAACACTATTGAATAATTTTCTTAATTTGATTATCTCCCTACTTTGATCACTGTCTAAGAGTTCCACTGCACACATTTCTAAGGCTTCTCTTTTTTTCCCAAAGAGTCTGTAAACAGTATTTACTGAGAATGTTTGACCTAATTCTAACTTAATTTCTTCGTTAGTATACGAAGTTGGTATGTCGTAAATAATAGCTGAAAGTACTCTTTTTGTTGGATCCCTATAAGTAAAATAATGAATGTTATTTTGGTCACAATGTTTTCTGTATTTTCTGTAGTCTTCTATTGTTTGGAAAAATATAGAAACATAGTCGTTTTTAATTTTAGTACTAAACTCATTATTTACTATTTGCTTAATTTCTAAGATAAATGAATTGAAATTTCTTAGGGTATCTGAAGTTTTACTAATATTTATTGGGGGTATTTTTGCTGGTTCTAAGTTCGGAATAGTACTATCAGATTCATCTGTAACTTCATGGAGTACTTGAAACGGGTTATCAGTGGGAATATTATATACGGGAGGTAAATCTTGCGAACCGGCACTTTCTTCACTGCTCATACCTCGTTTACGTTTTGAACTATTATAATCACTTTGATGAGAACTTTCACTTAGATGAGATGCACTAATTTGAGTAGGATTTTGTAACTCACTTGGGACGTCCATTGGATTGTGAGAAGTATTTTGCTGAAGTAGCCGTTGAAGTTCCTGCGACTGTTGTCTTAGAAATAGTATTTCATGTTCCAAGGCTTGAATTTTTGCTTCTGGGGATGTGATTGCGTCGGTGTTGTAATTAGGATTTTGAACCATGTTTAAATTTAAGTCGTTGCAGTTTGGAATAGGAACGCACTGGTGAGCAGTTAAAAGCGCCGACGAGATGGCCTCGGGTAACGATGGAGGGGGCTCCATCTTGGGAGACCCAAGGTTCGCCCCTCCTATCAATACAAGGCGTTGGCGATTTACCTGATAATCCGGCAATTATTGATGGCTCACAGAAATAAGTTGGTTCACCTCCCAGCACGCACTCCCCACTTACAACTGACACGATTGTAGTTGAGCTTCCACTAGCTCGGAAACACAACACTTTATAAAACTGGCACTGGTAACGGTAGCAGAGCTCGACCTCAGAACGTCTGCACTGCTCGGCGTCACAGACCGGACTGGAACACTACTTTTAAAACGGAGTAAAGTTGTTGCGGGCGGGACGAGAATATAGCCGGCGGAGGGGTATACCCGGGCAGCGTCGGGGACATAGTTTTTTATGTAATGAAACGCGGAATTATAGAATTATCTCGTCCATTATGTTCTGTCTTTCGAATATTTTTTCATTTATACTTTTTTCATTCATTTTAAAATATATCTACACGTTTTGCGTTGCCTTCGCCGTTTTTTAATCTAAAAGTGACATACACCATCCTTAATTTAAGAATTCGTTCTTCTGGGGAAATGTATAACTATTATGAAAAATTATAACGAAAAACGAGAAATGTTTAAGAGCAATTTCAATATGACCCTATAAAACAACAAATATATCACACCACCAGAAATAATACACACTTTCATAGATAACTAGGGAACGGTTTTCCATGTATTTACAAGCTTTTACAGAAACTAGATATTTGCATTCACGAATATTTTTGGAGGGTTTACAAGACATTCTGAATGAATTAGAACTTTTTTATTTAAAATATGTTAATATATTTATACGTCGGAACAGAACATTTTAGATGCGCGTTTGCAAATAAGTTACGCAATCACCTTTGTAATGCTGCTGCACTTCTATGACCACCATAACTTCGCCATGAGCACCGGTTCCTCGTAAACATTGTAATAACTTCTATGAACGTATTTTATATTTGAAATAAAATTCTTATGCGGAGAAGACTAGTGTACAATTCGTTCTGCAGAGATAGAACCTACTTTTAACCACTCCGAATCCTTGTTAATAACTGATTGGCGACGTTCTACGCTAGGAAAATGCTTGTATAGAACAATTTTAAACACATTAATGAATTTTTATTTTTAATGTTTTCTATTTTTTCTTCCGTTTTTGAAAAAATAAGTACATATAAGTACATATTTTGCATTTTGTATTAAAATAAATTCCGTTCCCTATAGATATCACTATATTCACAGAACTAAGTTAGGTGCGGTAGAGTGTACGCCAATAACGTAACCCATCAGACAAAAAAATAAAGGCAAACCGTATCCAATCAAAGTTTCCAGTCGTAGCCAATTAAAGCAATACGCCACACGTTTTCTCAATAAAGATTTTCAATGCAGAATTATATCATAATTTAACTGATACAAGGTACAAGCATGTACACCGCAATTACTTGTATAGGCATCCGTTCAGGCTTTGAAATTTTTTCCTCCCCGTGCGACGACGGACAGCGTCGAAAGAGATAGGAAAAAGGAGGTGAAAGATTCATTGATCAATTCGTGTTTCCCGGAGCATCAACAGCTTAGGTAATTATTCCCTTAAGTTTAGTACATGCTTTTCTTCGAGAGATGGCGGTGATCTTACTTTGCTAGATGGTAAGATTAAAGCCATCCTGTACTAGGTTAGAGGAGTTTTCCCGAACCAAATATCTACTACCAAGCGGAGCCGCCCCAGCCGGGACAAACTCTGGTCTCCCAATATGTGTGCTAGTGTACTGCATGTAAGTGCAAGCGTGTGTAAGTAAGGGATGAGATTGGAGAAACCACGGAAAACTACCGATCAGAACAGTGGGCCGCTGTAATTCTCCTCCAGACAGCCTCTGAATTCGGCTTAGCTGCCTAGCTAGTGGCAAAAATATTGCCGCCGTCGGGACTCGGACTCCAGGACCTTCCGGTCGTAGGTCCTGCAGGGACATAAGTTGATGCCTTGAGCCACCTTCGCAGATGGAAGGAGGTGAAGTCGGAGGAGGCGAAGAAGGAGAAGACGCGGAGGAAGAACACGCATCAGAAGAAGCGGACGAAGAGAAGGAGGCGTGGAAGGTGTAAAAGTAGGAAATTGGTGACACAGAAGGAAATACTCTGTTGACCATCCGTAAATGTTACGAAAATAAGTTAGGGAGGCAGTTATAGCAAAATATATTAGGAGTCTAATCCACATAGAACCTGATGTACGAGATATAACAAGATGCTATTTTCTTCGTTGTTTTGCTTAGATTTACAAGTTTTGGTGAATTCCGGACATGCAATGTAACCTTAAGACTTGTACTCACTTAACAACAGAGTCGCATAACTTTTCGCTACTTTGTCGCTAGGTATGTACTAGGCTCTAGAAGTATTTGAATCAAAGTTTCTCCAGAGTCTACTTCGTTGCGAAGGGACTCGCGCATCTTTTAATATGGGTGCTCAGTCGTGTGTTAATAGGTAACCAAACCATATTCACCTCTGACTCTCTGTTCCTCTCACCTGAGAAAGTAATAGGAAGAGGAGCAAAGGTCACGGATCCCAGGGCACCTAACTCTTTATTCGCGCCAGGGGACAGCGTCAGTGGCACAGTTCCGACTTCCCGAACATTTTACGTGTCACTTCGCAAATTGCGGAGGAAATGGAGTACCGGTGGAATAGAAAGCAAGAGGTTGACAGGAAAAGGAAAAGGAGAAGGGAAGAAAGAAGGGGATAACGGGGAGAAAAGAAGGAGAGTAGGAAGGAAGATAAAGGGGTGAACATTTGACGGAAGGGACGAGGAAGGAATAAGATATGGGAGGTGCGCTTGGAAGTAACACTGCACGTGTAGGTGCGTCGAACTCAGATAAGAAAGCAATTCCAGCCATCGGGTGTTGCGTAGATCTCCTTCATTCATGTGTTAAGTACCCTTCATTACTAATATGGTAGTGGGCACAATTTTTTACTAAGATTGTATTCGCCGACCTCCAGAGCCTAGGAGTCAGGAAGGGAATCCGCCAGCACCTTCGGCTTCCCCGTTACTACCATCATTGCTGTTTACCCCTGCCATTCGCGTTCTATCCTGATTCTCAAGCAGACAGCTTCCGGTTGATCAATGCAACCTTCGTTCCTGCCTACCTCCCAAACAGTTTTCTGCTGATCTTTGTTTCAATCGTAGAGGGCGAGTACTTGTGAATATTACAGAAGTGTGTGTGTGTATATATGTATACGAACGGACATTGAAATTGATATTTCTACAGCATGAGAACACAATCAGGGTGGCGAGGCAGTGTACAGGCTTCCTTCTCCTCGAATTCTAGAGTCCCAACTGTTTCCGAACGCAGTTTAAGTGCTCGTTTATAGTCATTCTCTTACACCTCTCTTAACTGAATGCAATATCAACACGCTGCTCCCGAAAGTAGTTTTTTTTTCTTTCTTCGGAGCAGTTTCGCTTAGAGGGTTGATTGGTATCATGATAATGTAGCATGGATCTTACACTACTACATTTCCTTCCGTCTTAATTGTTTCAACTTTGAATGTTCTAATCCAATACACATCGTCAGAGTGAGATAGTAAACTATTTTACAAATAAAATTTTATAAATAAAGACTATAGTTTGTTAGTTAGTTATTTACTCACATTAAAGCATTAAAAAATTCAGCCACTAAACCCAGCCTCAGAAAAGAAAACAATATATTTCGGAGATAGAATAATTTTCTTGCAAAAGAATTTGGAAAATTCTGTGAATAAATAATATTAAAACATCAAGTATCTATTACTTATGTAAATGTTGAGCAATGCATTCTATTGTACTGCAATTCCAAAATATTAAGTTTTCTTTATTGTGTACGTATTGTTCGTATAAAGTGTGGTAATCTACCATCCACTCCTTTTCTTCCACACGAGTAGTCTTATTCCACTCTCAGCCACTAAATTTTCTCCTCAAAGGAACTAACGCCGCGAAACGCAGTCGACATGCGTTAAACACAAACTGTAGTAACGTTTCAAGCCTCATGAGCGATTCATTTAAAAATAGGCCGTTTTCAGGAACTGCCTTAAGCGGCGTAGAGTGTGCCATTTTTTTGCGCAGCAATATCCGCGCAAAAGACCGCGCATTGCCCCCGATACGCGAGCGCAGCGCCATCTTACATAGGTTTCTACTTGGTGCGCGCTTGGCGCTTTGCGGCGCGGGGCTTTCAGGCGGGCGAGTGCACGAGGCGGCGGAGAAGCACTCTGCGGGCGGCCACGCGGGACGCCTCGCTGCACCCACCGCCGCGCTGATGCGCCGCCGCCCACGCCCTGCTTCCCCCGCGCCACTCCGACTAGCGGTGCGACAACGATGTCGATGTTTTGGACACGTCGATGGTTTTATAAAATCTGCGATGTGTTTAACATTGGTTTTTTGAAGCCGATGTTCTTTTTAACATCGTTGTCTTGTGTTCGATGTATTAACGAGGTCAATTTGTTTTTAATGAAAAAAGAACAAAAAATCATATAATAATTTTCTGATATCCACAAATCGGATATTGCTCAGAACAATGAGACCAAGTGTGACAAATAAATAACATTGTGTTTTGGTCAGTACAGAAGCCTATATTATTTTTGGATTATCGAATCAGATACTCAAAGTTTTGTTAACTGTCCTGATGATTTTTTTTTTACTTTTTCGTCAGTTAAACCTCAATTGAAATTAATTAGTAATATCACATTCAAATGAAATAACCCTGAACCCCCGTGTGTTGTTATTAATCCAGTTTTTGAAACATGGATGATCTCTTGGCGATGTCGCATCCCCAACTCCCAACAACGCTCGGCCTCGTCTTCATTCCGACGCGCTCCTCGCTGCACCGCCCACACCAGGCGATCTAGAATAGTAGAAGACCTGGGCCAATGTGAATGTATATTCAAAATACCGTACTAAAGTCAATTTAGGTGTTACTTTACATGAATGAAAATTGTTCATTATCGGAATATCTTAATACAAATAATTTTAAAGTAAATTTTTAGAGCAACAAGGTATAATCTTTCCTACACGCGTGTGATATTAAACGAATATGCGTTTTCATGCATTGTTAAGAAATATATCTTTGTCCTAAACGCCGCTTGGACCGCATGCACTTCCTGCTAGACACCCTTCGTGACTTCATTCAGTGCAGGAGCAGCCCTTCCCTCCTAGACGAACTTGCCCCCCCCCCACACACACACACACGCACGCCTCGCCGCGTCCCGTCCCCACTCGGTTTCTCATTCAATCCGCTCTGCTCTAGCCGCTGCACCGTCCACCCCCGCAACCCCCACACTGATTCCCGCACCACTTCAAACCTCCTTCACACCGCCCTGCTCTCGCCGGTGGCGCATCCGCGTCATACCTAAACCCCATCCCCTCATCACTCTGTACCTTCTTCACCCCGCTCTGCTTTCGATGCTGAACCTCTTGTCCCCGCCTTACCGCCACATAGTTCCCGCTCCACCCCGTACTTTCTTCATCCCGTCCTGATCCCGCCAATGTATCGCCCACCCCTGCCAACGTCTTCACATTACTTTCACGTCCCGTCTTATCCCAACCCCACCCCGCGTCTCCTTCACCTACCCTACTCTCTTCTTCGCTCTTCCCTCTCAAGACCCTACCCCGCCCTTACTTCTTCACTCGCGCCTTGCCATCTCAAACACGTCAAGGTTTCTCCCTCACCCTCTCTGCCCACCCTCCCTCCCACCCTCCCTCTCTCACCCTGTCTTTCGCATTGCCCTTTGATTCCCCACCTCTGACCTTAAACGACCAAACTCCTCTCCCGCCCCTCCCCATCTGCATCCCGACCCCGTCCCGTTCCTCCCTTTCCCCGATCTGCCTACCAACGCCTTCATCCGTCACACTCCGTCCCCGCTGTACAATATGTCCATCCCGTCCCCGCCCCGTACCACCTTAACCAGGCCCTTCCCTCGCCTCATCTACATCCACATGTGTCCCACCGACGTGCTCATCCCGCTACCCCCAATCGCTCATTGGTCCATTATTGTCGTTTGGTACGCGTAGAAAGAAACTCTTCTACACGATGCGACATCTCATGAATACTATTTTCGTTGTATTCGGCTTGTAAAAATGTATATTTTCTAAGCTCCATCGCAGTGATCCAAGGATTCGCAGTCGGTTCGATGTCGCAAACTATGGGACTCTAGCTCCTCTGTTCTTTTATCATTTGACAGTATGAGCTGGAGAAGAAGAGGTGATGTTATGAGACGAAGGGGTGATGTAACGAGGGTATATACTCGCACTGGCGAATTTTAGTGGCTGACTTCTGACTCCACGCGGACACATTTCGAAACCTAAATTCTAACACAGACTACAGACACGGCCGCAACAACCTGAGGTGGCGACAAAATATCCAATCCTCTGTATTGGGGCTCGCAGAGATAGATTTTTTACTCTGAAGGTAAACTAATACCCCGGAATCGGCATTTTGTATGAAGTGTTATTTAAAGCGACGTTGCCATTTCAACATTTGCGATTGGCCGGAGCTTAAGTTTTGAAAAAAATTTCTACTCGTAAAATCCGTCACGTTTGTGATAATTTGATCAGTTATCGGACGAATTTGATCCATTTCGGACGAAAAGCAAAGTAACGATTCATCTAAAAATGTCCATTTGCCGGGCCCCGCAGTTAAATGATAACGGCGGTAGCCGCGAACTATGTGGTCTGCGAACTCGAATCCCGCCTGGTAAGGATGTTTGCTTCCGGGTTGTGACATGGTGGAGCCTCACTCAAATCAAATCTATCTTCAATGTCTCATTCCTTCCCCAACTTCTTCCTGCCTAAATGTTATGAATGTGATTTCCTGCGTGCCAGAGGGAGAAAAGCTCCGTAATGGGCCGAAAGGCCGCAATATAAGCCGCAATATAAGCGCCTCCTAGCCACCAACGTTCCTTCCAACTTGTAAAAGGGTTTAAGCGCTGCCACGGGCTTATGAGTCACAAGTGGCAAGAAAAGGTGTCAAAAACGCAGGGGTATTAACTGAGAGCAGGGAGAGTCAGCTAACATCCGAAATTTAGTAGACGTAAACCGCTCAATTATGAATACAAATGTCAACATAACTTCAATCAATAGTTTAATTCCGACCTTACTCAACACAAAGGCTTTTGAAAATGTGCTTACAGTTCTGTCAAAAAGACGCCAAAATAAGAGCGGTGGAAAATCTTCATTTACTTACATGAATTTTAAAAATTCTTATTTAAAACAACACTTTTTTTCTTTTTATTAATGTTTCTGAATTATGCCAGTTTTACGTATTGATGTCTCTTTTATGAATATAATACACTAGAAGCAAAAGTAATATACACATTTCTAAATCAGAAAGGCTGCCAGCAGTCTTATATTTTTTTATAACTAAGAATGCACCTAATAAATTTGGCGCAAATTCTTCAATAAGGACAAAGTTTATTGTCTTTACAATCGCTCAGCTTAGAGGGAAACTAACGACCAACCAATTGACATGCTTCCTTTTGACGAAGTATTTCGAGAGTTTTAGCGAACGCACGCATGCGCACACCAGCTCTATTGCCACACAAGTCGCAGTGCGCATGCGCTTATTGGCTAAACATTCCCGAAGTCGTTCGTCAAAAGGAAGCGTGTAAATGAGGTTCAAGTGCGGCCCAGGACAGGTCTACAAATGTTTTACGTCAAACGGGCACCTCCTATTTTCAAAACTCACTCGCATTTATCCCAGTTGCCGTGATATGTGAAGAGTAAACTCAATGGCAGAGTAACGTTTTTGACTTGCAATATTGATAAATAATTTTATGTAAGGCAATCTGTTGTAATGTGCGCCCATCTCGTAAAATCTTTCTATTACGAAGACTCGTCGAATTCTCATGTTTCTTCTTTACATCGCCATTACACATTCACCATTAATTCGGTACTACTAAGAGAACAAAGTTGTTATGGTGACACATGTGTTTAGTTTGTAAATATGTGACAATCGAATTGTGTGACTCAATTCATTAATACTTCTTAATTCATGTTTTGACTGTTATTTAAAGTCTTTTTTGTCTTTCAATACTAATAACTTATTAATTTACAATTAATAATAATAATATATTCTATGAATAAATATCCCTAATTGGGCAAGAATTGTATCTGATCTATTCTAGTAGCTCATAATATATTAGTGTCTTTGTAATTTAAATATTACGTAATTTCGTTTTTGTAGAAATGCTTTGTAAATGGAAGTAGTAGGCACGTGTGTGAGTAAGAGTTAATTTTTCATAGATGAAACCCAAAACGCGGGGATATTTACACATGTTTATCTCTATAAAGCTTTTGATTACTTCCTTCATCTCTTCTTTCGTTACTTCTTTTCTTCTGTCCCTCTTAGTTTTCCCGATTTTCTCCAAAATTTGTCTCTATAATAAATTTTCCTAATATAAATTTGGATTTCAACATAACTCATCCTTTAATATCTTTACATCAAATAACAGGGAAATTTATACTAGCAATACTAACAAACTAATTCATAAACAAATGTTTACGAAAGTCCACTTGACCGTGTTCTGTTGGGGGAGCACTGGATGCCAAATGCGTAGGCAGAGAGCCAAGGCTTTTCAGAGCACATTCCGAGCTTTGTTTGAGAGTTTGCCGACGCAACATTCGAACATAATCCAACGCTGAGACACAAAGGGTCTGACCACGATGAAGAGTTCTGCTTGTCGGCATCCAATCGGGAAACCCAATCGCGAAGTCCTACAGAGGCGCAAAGGCTGGAAAAGAGTAGGACGAAATAATGTCCCACTGGCGTTTGCCAGTGGCGAGAAGAGCGTGCGATTGAAAAATCCACTGAGAGGGAAAACGTAAGATGCAACTGAAGCAACAGACCCTGGAAGACTGATACCAATTTTACAGAATAGATACTAATTTTACAGATGTGTTCTTTCCGAGAGAGGCATGTTGGAACACGTGATACATTATTAACGGTATAAGCAGTAGATATAGAACGAGGTGGATTGGACATAGAAAACGAAATTTGATTGAAATGTGCGGGTGACTAGTATTTGACCTACGATAGAATCGTTAATGATGGGTGATAGCGAAAAGTAAGTACAAGAAGAGATCAGCAATAAAAGTAGCGAGTCTACGGGCAGCGCGTATGCACGATGACTGAGAGGAAGACAGTCTCACCGAAGTGCAGATGAGGTGAGTTGCAAGAGACACTTACGAGATATACTACCGCTCTCATCTTACAGATTACTACACTGAGCAAAAGATACAAACGAATAATAAAATAAAACTGAATGCTCGCTCGTTAGCGGGCATTTCATTAATAAAAACGTTTGTACCGTAATAGAGTGTCACAATGTGGGGAAGAAAGATTAGTTCTGTGAAGATTGAATCTTTCGGCTACAACGAGGGGAAATTCTTTAGATACCCTCACGAGAGACGGAAATTTAAAATTACGGTAGCGAAATATCGGGTCAACCAGCTACTCTGATAGTTTTCCGTGGTTTCCTCGATAAATACCAGGTGAATACCGCGGCAGTACCTAATCAAATAAGCCACGGACCGCATGCAATCTTTTTATTTATTTATTTAGCCAAAAACAGTCAAAAAACTGTATGTGACGTATGGGGGAGAAAATCATCTGCGCACGCTTTCTTCAGTTTTAGAATCTATTCCCAACAATTTAACTATTAATAGTTGAAAGATGAAAATAATAATAATAATAATAATAATAATAATAATAATAATAATAATAATAATAATAATAATAATAATAATAATAATAATAATAAATTTAAATAAGCGAGAGATTAACATTTCAAAAACTAGATATTTTCGTTGCCGAATTGTAGAAAATTTATTTTTAAAGGTAAACGAACGAACAGAATTAATTTTTCTCTATTGTTAACAAAATAGAAACTCACCCTTGTTAGGTCTACTACCATTACAAGCAAAAGGAAAGCTCAACAAAACGTGCGCATAGTGAAGCTACATGTACCTTCCTCTTCCTTGTCCAACTCTTACACTCGCACTTACACTTAAATGCCCTACATTACCACACACGATGGAAGACTAGTTGGGAGTTTAGAGTTGTCCCAGCTGGAGCGCTGTGCAGCTGGCTGAGATACCAGGAAGCGAATTCCCCCTCCACCCGACGAGGAGTTCGGCGCCGGATATCAGGCACCAGCGGAAGATCACCGCCACCTTCCGGGATATAGCATGCACTACCATACTTATGACCTAATGACAATAGCAATCGACGCGCTCCGAAACATCAACTAATCAACAGAGTGTGGGAGAACCCCTTTAATTGGCTGAACTGCTCTGATTTTTCTTCTCCCACCTTCCCTACTCCGCCCCTTTATCTTCCCTCTGCAGACGTCGATTCTTTCCACCTTCTTCGCGACGTCTCTGGCGCGTCCTTTCATTTGATCGAGCGCAGGAGAGCATTGGCCGAGTGCAGTCTGCTGGAAGAATTGGATATCGGGCGACAGCCTCAAGTAGTGGTCGGCGGGGAGTACGAGCGAGTACTGAGAGGGAGCGGTGAAATATTCAACGCATTTGATGCAACGTCATCCAACTGGCTTTACATACAATGAACTTGTTTTGATTAGAAAGTTGCATTTTTCAATAATTCATCAAATAGCATTTCTTACGATGTTTTCGTATGTTGGAAGGTTAAAAGCAAGTCTGCCTGACGACGTAGTAGGCAAATCAAATACGTTTTAGTGAAATATGTTATACAAATATGTATTTTCTATAAGAACGTTAGCATAATAAATATTTCAGCACAGAGCGTTTGAGTTGCACGTTTTTTTAATTTAGTTTTTTGGTTGTTTCAAAATCAAGTAGATAAAATCATGTAGTGAAAACGTAAATCAGGGAGATCGAACGACACACGCACGAGCTATATTGCCCACCTGGGAAGCCCGGCGCTCCTGCGAGCGTAGGTAACTTCCCCAGACACTGATCCCGAGTTCCCTCCAAATTCAGAAAGGGGTGTTCATGCACAAGCTGTTGAAGGGAAACTAAATACAAAACGCGCTCAAAATATCACGAAGGAGGATATTTCGATGCGAAAATGCTTTTTTTAAATTTTCTATTATTTTTATTTTATCTTTCTATTTTTTTAATTTTTATATTATTACTCTGAATAGACAAGTTGAAATGTGACTGAAGTACTTCATTTTCATGGATTATTCCTTTGCTTTAGTCGAGGAAATGAGAATTAATATCGCTATTAGGGCTAAAACCGTCAATTGACTAGGTAGCTAGGTATCAAGTGACAAAGCGACTGAGCCGAGCCTGAGTTATTTGTAAAACTCTTACTTTTAAAACCCGCGCATTACTTACGTGCAGTGCCCACGAACGTAAGCAACGTACTTTTCCCGCAACCTTAACGTACCTGATGTAAATTAAAATTAAGAAAACAATATTGACGGCGTCTCATCAAAGTTTCAAACGATCATATTTCATTCATTTGTATTACATTATTTTATATTAAAAATATATTTCCCATCTTACATCCAGCATGAGCGCAGGATTGTACTTAAACTCCGACTTCCAACGTCACCTCAAAAACTCGCATTTCCAACGCACGTCCACCGTCAAACTAACAATCGTCGCAGGCGGGAAGACGCAGACGGCAACGCGCGCGCAAATTGGGACTCGCGTGGGAGGAAAAGCCCCCGCCGCCGAGCAGCCGTCAATTTCCTCCTCGCGACAGCCTCGTCTCGCGCGCGGCATCCACTGCGACGCGACTCCATCTGCCACCACCCGAGCGCCCCGTCGCGCCCCTTCCCTCCCCTCCCTCCCCCCCGCCCCACCTCTCCCCCACCCCGCCCCGCCCCTCCCCTCCCCTTCCCGCCCCGCCCCACCCCGCTCCGCTTCGAATCTCGCTAGTTCGCACTGCCTCCTGCCACCTCTCTGTCCCGTCCTCACCAGCAAACCTCGAGGAGACTTCTAGCGACCGGCTGCTCTGATTGGTAGTTTTCCGTAGTTTCTCCGAACAATACCAGGCGAATATCGGAGCAGTAACCCCTGGACGGCGCGCGATCTCTCCTTCCTGTTCGTCGTATCATCACCCCTTAGACACACACACGCTCTACACCACATGCCGGACGACTAGTCGGGAGCTTTGAGCTTGTTCCGGCTGAGACGGTGTCCCAGGAGATGCACATGGGGAGATAAGCGAGTGGGAGATACCTGGTTGTGAAAACCCTGCTAGTCAGCGCCAAATCTCGCCGTCCAGCGAGGGCATTTCACCGCTGTCTCCCGCGTTAAACATGCACTACACGTTTGGGACTAATGACCCAACAGTTAACGCGGCCGGAATCACTAATCAAATCAGTCAATCCAGGCCTTTTGCGCCATGTTCTGCCACGCCTCGCCTAATCTGGCTATTTCCTATCACAACTCACGAGGGCTGCTGTTTCTCAGGAAGAGAGGAACGCCCTCAATCTCGCACAGTTTCTTCTTTTGAATGTATTGCAAAATTTAATATTTGCCTTGAAATTTTGAAGGGAAATGCCCAATTTTTGAGTTAATATGAGGAAATTTATTTTGATCGAGTAGCTTATCGGTGCTCGGTATCGCATTTCTACGAGCACCTATAAGCTACGCGAAAACTATGAAAATCAGTCGAAGTCGTTCCGAAAAAGAACTCTCGGCCTTTCCTCCTCTCGCAAGTTAATCGACCGTTACTCTCAGCATCCCTACGACCAGAAGTGGTAACATTTTTTTCGAAACATTTGGCACACTTCCTCTCAATGTCATCTACTCGCTTTTTTTGTATCAAACGAAAGCGTCATGGGCGGTGAGTCGAATCATATTCCGGCAGGCAAGGGTGAGGCGTGGGAAGAGCAGCCAGTGTAATTATTCAATGTGGGATGAACGAAGCTACCTCTTTGATAAACCTCTCTTATCCCATCGCAATTCGACGCATGTAATCTATCTGTAGTATGTTTTATTTGAATAAGTGTATGCATATGTACTTTTCCCCTTCTCTTAAGACACATAGATGTGCAGCTATTGATTTACTATCTTCCACTTCTCCTTCTCGCACCACGCCCCCAAATCCATTCACCTCCTGACACTAAAACTCACCCCCTTCCATACATCTTGCCACATCTTGCCAATCTGTCAAAACTCGAGCCTGCAACCATCCGCCCCTCTCCAACTTTCCCATTCACCCTGACCCTCTACCGCTCCTTACTACTCACACCCACCTCCCCAAAATTCTTCATCTCCCATTAGTCTTCGCTAACTCGGTGCCTCATCATCTTCCCTGCAACTTCTGCCACCTCACACCAGCAATTGTCACAACTCGCCTCCATTCGCTAACTGTTCCCCCTTATCACCCGCCATATAGATTTCCACTGTTTTCCTGAAATGTTTCGTAAGATTTTTCAATGTTTCAAAGTACCCATGCCAATTATTGCCATTTTTGGCGTACAATAAAAAAGCTATGTTTGTAACAAGAGGCAATACTAAGAATATGAAATGAGAAATGATATTACGTAAAAACAGTAAATTAATTTGCACAAAAACCATCAGCTTCACTTCCACATGAAACCTTCAGCCCAGAGCTGGGACGTAAGAAATGCGCCATTTCACCATGTCGTGACGTGGACTTCACATTAAAATACCTCATATGAACATCATCCCTACTATTAGCATTAACCTATCATTTTCGATTACGCTCATAATCTCCCTACTATTCTTCATGCAGTTTTCCTGAACAAACCACTTCCGTGATCACATACGGAAAAAAACCGAAGAGATCAAGGCGTACACCATCTACCTACATTTGAATGTTCAAAACTGAATGAGACACACGTCACAAAAATAAGCACTGGCTTACCGTGAGCGAGCGGAGCGAGTTTGAAAGCGCTTGCTCTGGCAGAACGTAGTATCCAGTGGCGGAGCGCAGCTCTTTCCACCGGTGTGGAGCGGGGGCGGAGGCGTTGGCGACGCGGCGCCCGACACGAGAGCGGTCGCGGAAGCGTCGTAATGGCAGCGTCGAGCCCGGCCAGAGGCGGTAATCGGCGGGCGGGACGCCGCGTCACCGCTCACGTGCTATCGCCCCGCGCCGCCCACCCGCCCGTTCACCAGCGCTTATCTGCGAGGCGCGACCTTGTCGTAGTCGCCACCCCGCGCGCGGCCCGCGTCGATCCTCTCGCCCTCCGCAGCGCCAGGTGCCCCGGTGGCTGACACGCCCGCGCCGCGACCGACCCCGATGTGAAGCCCCTGCCTCCCACGTCTCCGCCGCCACCTCTCCATTCTTCCCGCCCCCGCCGCCCTCATCGCCGCCACTACGTTCGCGTTCGGCACCACCTCGCCCTTGACGCGACACCTGCTTCGTACAGACTCTCCCGTCCCTTCCTTTTCAGCCGACACGTCGGGCTGTCCCGCCCCTTCAGTTTCTACTGTCCCTTCTACTTCTTTCGTCTCTTCCGTTTCTCCAGTCCCCTCCATTTCTACCGCCTCTTTCCTCTCTTTCGTCCCTTCCTCTCTTTTGACACGTTCGTCTCTCCTGTCCCTTCCGTTTCTCCCGCCCCTTGCGTCTCTCCCGTCCCTTTCGTCCCTCCCGTCCCTTTCTTCCCTCCCGTCCTTTCCGCACTCCCGTCCCTTCCTTTTCTTCCGGCTTGTCCCGTTCCCTCCGTCGAGCTCTTCTATCTCGCTTTTGCGAGACTAGCAACGTCGCGGCGCGGAGTGACATTGCTGTCTGTTCCGCTGAGGTGGCACGCGGACGTCGTTTCTGGGGTACGCCGTACAAAGGGTATGGGGTAAAAGCGCACAAAATAGCACACGTGTTCATGGCTCCGGTTTTTACTTCCTGGCATTGCACCTCTACTGTGTGCGCAGTTCTACATTGAATTACTAGTTAGGCCTTGATGGAAGGGTAAACCTGTTAAGTATGACATGAATCAAGAATAGATACTCTCTGGAAGATCCAATGGCGACGGCCTGTCACTGAGAGCTATTAGATTAATAATAATAATAATAATAATAATAATAATAATAATAATGTCATAAAGTTAGTTACTCTATGTCATCAATACCTGGAAAATTTTATAGTTCTATGTTATCAAACGTTTGAAAGAGGTCCTCCGAGAACTCCAGAAAATTGCAGAACAATTTTATACGATTTCTTCGGGAACATTTTTCGTGAATTTTACTCGCACATTCGTCTGATTAAGATACTTTATTCATTTCATTTTTAATGAAATGATTTGAATAAGTTTAGCAAATAGTTCTAATTTGTATATTTATTTCGTCAATAATAAAAGTAATAACTCGTCAGATTTCTTAATTTAATGTTCACCCATTCAGATTTCGTTAATCAAGTCGCAAACGATTAAGTCATCTGTCGTACCTCTTCTCTTTTCTCCATTTTTGACAGACTAGTGAATAAAACTAAATTGTTGATACTTAGTCAAACATTTCAAATCGAGTACTAGTTTCAAAAGTTTGTTAGTGTGAGAATGCACAGTAAATTAGTTTGACCGGATTTAAAAATTATTGCCAAACTGGTCTGCAACCTAACAAATTTTAGAAAATATGTTTTCCTGTGAGTATGGAAACATTATAAGTAATCCTCAACCACAAAGGTATGTTAGGCGTTCTAAAATATCTAAAATATACTCTTGCACAATAATCTGTTGTGGTTTGAATCGTTACAGACTGCAGTTGTGAAACCGCGATACACAAATAAATACCCATCGAAATGTACGACAGGGTTTGGTAATCGGAAAGTGATACTTGTGTAAGATCCATTTATAGTGTCTGAAAAAAATCCAAGATTTTATCAAACTATATTATTTACAGAGACATTAACTTACCCGCCATCTGAGGCAATTCTTTCAGAGGATGTTTGTCTATCATCTACATACTTAAGAACCGAATCTGGAACATTTACCTGAAACAAAATAAAAATAATCATTCATTTATATTAAAACCATCTCAATATATGATTCCTAAGGGAGATAAGGATTGATCCATTGATAATACAGTTGGACGCCATACGGTTTTACAACTCATTTTGAATTCATGCGAACAAGAAAGAAATACCAACAAACACTTCGAAAATTTACTTTTTCCGAAATCATAATATTGGGTCAACTCATAAAGCATTCAGGGAAGTGTTCACTTATGATCACGATAATACAATAAGATATTTACTGGGTTTAAAATCGTTTTAACCTGTTTATCTTTTATTTACTACAATCTAATTCCGAGCGTTTAGCCATGAAGAGTGATGAGCATCCACTGAAAATGCGATAACTAAATTATATACAAATAATAAAATAATTTAATTCAGAATCCCATTTATTGGTATGTTAACTAATCAAATCATTATTTCCAGCGATTTCAGCCTCATTCAAATAGAAAAAGCTGTTTGTGAAGAAAAGTTCAAGCGAAAATAAATATTCGCAGTCCCGAGCGTCCCTGTCGATACCACCTGTGGTAAAAACAGACCTGAGGAAGCAAACGTAATAACAAGCTACGCGTCAGAATATTAGAGGCAATAAATCACGAGGACGAGCTGTTGCAGAACGAAACGATGTCCGGCCTCGCTTATAACGCTACGTGGGTGGTTGCCATCACCAGGGGAAAAAATTCATTTCGTCGAGCGAGAAACGAAAAAGGCGAATTTCACAATTTAGTTAGGAACTATGAATTACCTTACGTTACATCGGCTTGGGAGATACATCACCATGTGCGTAATGACAGGTTTTCACAGAGCATGTTTTCCACATGTTTTTCTCTCTTCTACCAGTCTCTTTTATTTTTATATATTCTTTTAATCTTCATCCGCCATCATTAACCTCCATCAACTAGTACGCATTCCATTGACAACTCCATGGAGTGTTGCCAGATGCAAAGCAAGAAAAAATGACAATTGTTTTTAAGCAACTGTTTAATTAATTAATCTTTAATGAAATCCAGTACTCCGATCATTCAAACTAAAAACAGCTTGGACTTTTTATGGCGATTTAATGATATTTGGCGATTTACATAAATAACTATATCTTATAAAATCCATAATTTTCCTTTTTTGCCAATTAGTAGTAACAAAAATCTCTTCGCACTTCCCCACAACACTGAATGTGACATCGACGAAAGTTTTTGATGCTTCTTAGAGTACTTCTAATTCAAATAATGCTCTGGGATTGCAGGATACTTGAATAATTATTTGAGTAAATACATACGCTGACCTTTAAGAATCGATTTATTAATGTAACTAATTTAGTATTTGATTTAAATCTATGATGGCTTTTCTGTTTGAAGAAAAGTAAATTTAACTGATAACTATATACACTGTTTTTTGAAAATGGAAGTTACCAAAAAAGTTATTGTTACCAGAAGTCCCGCATAAATAGATCGCTAGCTACTACAGTGCACTCGAAAACAGAGAAACTTATTTTTTCTTTCATAAATACATAGTTATTTCACTGTCGTAAATAAACTTTAATAACAAGGAGGTGTAATTAAAAGCCCTGTATGAATATTAAATATATAACAATTATCAGAATATAAATATTCTTAGTTTCTAGCTAATTATAATGTAAACATTAATCACAAGCAACATTATTCTTCATCTAATTTCCGAATTCTGTGGGAATTGCACTGCGTATTGTATTGAGATACATACAATTCTGTTTATTCCTCACATGTATTTGTTTTTAGGTTAATTAATTATCTTCTTAAATGAGAGAATAGCTATTCAATTCAATTCAATTCAATTTAATGATGCCTTCTTTTCCGGGGCGAGGCTCAGTCCATCAGGTTTGCTCTTCCGCTAGATAAAGCAAATTTCCCTACTCTCCTTTTGCAATCTATCAGCGAAAGAAGGAGCAAGAAGAAATTCGAGCAACAGGCAATTTGATTTTTGCTCAGAGGCTTCCTTTAGGTATCAGGCATGCTGCAGATTTACATGCAGTAAATCTACAACATGGAACAACAGGCATTACTTCTAGTGTACGATGGATTTTTTCGCTCTTAAACATTCACGAGTTTCTGGGTACAACACTTCGGTACGCTAACAGTTACTCCACCGACGCCTCGTTAGCAAACAAATAAAGAAAACCTAAGGGTTACAGAGAAATACAGAAAGGTTACATCGTGGGTTTTCTTCAAGAGAACAGGGAATAGCAAATTTCGTGAATTTGAACCGGCAACCACGGGATGGGAGAGGCGAGAGAGATAGAAGCGGAGACTGGAGTGAAATATGGTTTGAACCTTGTCGGGGGACGGTCGATGAAAACAGCAATATAGTTGTGGGCGGAAGTAGCAATTACGACTCAAGTTTGCTATCTCGGGAAAGGCCGCGTTCTGGATTGGCGAATAGCAAAGGTCATATAATATCTTCCATAAAGCGAGTGATGTAATACAATTTATAGAGTATGTCCTATGAGATATTGTGTATATACGTTTACGAAATATCTTTATGTAAAATTGTCTGTTAAAATATAGTACTCTTATTACAATAATGAGTGGTATCAAAGGAACCGAAAACCAATAGAGTAAGGAACATTAAAATACAATCTTAAGAAATACTATTACAATTCATTTAAAGTTCGCCGCACACATGCAAATCAATAGTCTCGTTTTTACTTACCTGGGTTTTGTATACATAACAGCTTACATTGAAGGAATAACAGGAGACTAATTTCCTCAAAAAGGAAACATTTCTTTGATAGTCATTATCATCACAAAGTCCCGCAACCACTTCCCAAACAAGAAAATCCCTGAAGGTCTGACTTGTTACGGACAACGTATTCCAATTCTGTCGTTGCGTGCTACAAACTCATAGCACGCACGGCGCAGCCTTGGCGATGCGAAGCAGCAGCCAGGGGTAGATGGCAAAAGCAATGGATGCAGGAGTCTTAAGGGAACATGGCGAAGACAATTGGCACGGTGTATAATTGAAAAAAAATGGATAGCGAAAAAAGTGTCGGCACAGAAGAATAAAATAAAGCAAGGGATCTGTTCAAATAATTCTCACTAGTCGCTTTTCGGCGAATTTTTCGAACAGTTCAGAAAATGTTTCAAACAACAATGCAAGGAAAACGTAATCAAATTACAAATAATAAATTTCCTTACCCATCTAAAACCAACAAACCTAATGTAAATTTATCAAAGTCATTAGAATACACTAGTTAAAACGTAACAGGTGAACGTCCAGAATTACAAAATACTACCTATTGATTCTGCTGTGCTACAAAATCTAAATAATTTTCATACAAAAATTAATCCTTTATTTGGAACCATTTATAGTCTAACTAGTTTACAATCTCAATGAAATATTTTCCACAAATTTAGTTGCATAAACCTGCAATACCCTAACAAAAGTGGCAACAGATAGTGCGCTATCTTTGCATCCTCTTCCTTATCCTACCGTCAGCCCTTACATACACATACTTACACTTACACTTACATGCACTACACTACCACAAATGTTGGAACACTAGTCGGGGGATTAGAGCTTGGCCAAATGGGGCGATGCCCCGCGGGAGACTCCTGGTTTGGAAAACCCCGCACACTGATACACAGGTATTTAATAGATTTAAACTAAATCGATACAAAATATCATAATACCGAGCTCAAATCAGTCTTGTCTCGGGCACTATTTGGGAGACCGCAATCACGTGACTGCCTCTCGACTCCGCATTGCTCCACTTTCAACTGCCAACCTAGAAGAAATCTTAACCGGTCTACAGATCCTGTCAAAATAACCTTATTTAGGATTTCATCTGGGCAAAAGGTTTACCTGGAAACCCCAAATACTAGCCTAGAAGAACCAACATCAACTACAAGTGAAAATACTATATTGGCTACTAGGACATCATTCGTAGCTATCCCGAGACAACACATTATTGATCTACAAAACAATAAGAATCCCTACAAGGACCTACGATATCCAAATTTAGGGCATAGCAAGCAGACCAAATCTCTGCATATTACCGAGATTTCGATCAAAAACGCTTAGGATGATTCCTGCAGCACCATGGTTTATCTTAAACACAGCGCTACACAGTGACCTAAAAGTGCCGACTTCAACAAGTTCAACTTGCAAGTGCTCGAAGTCCACAAATGAAATTTTTTATTTGGTTGCGGGCCATATTTTCATTTATCGGGCTATCCACACCTGACTTCCGTATTTTGTTGATATCGGCTGTTTGCCAAGCAGCTCTGAAACGGGAGGGGGGGATGAAACCGTGCGTGGTATCAGGCCATACTATGCATACATAACGCAGTGAAACACATTGGAATGATTTTGAATTTCGTAATTTACTGCAGAAAAAAATCTTAAATCTAAATTCAACCTATTATACATTAAGGGGGTGTTGACCCCAGCAGGACACACAATATTCTCTCCTGATATGGATGCAAGGGACTTTCACTTTTGACTAATAATCTTTCGCGGGCCACACTAAGAGGCCTGGCGGTTCGCAAGCGGTCCGCGAGTCGCCATTTGGACAACCCTGTCACCGAGTTAAGACGTCGGTGAAATGTACGGTGACTGGAATACCTTCACCTACAATAATTTGTCATTGCCATCTATCAATTTGATCATATTTACTAATTAAATTAATAAGAGATTGTAAATTAATTTTGCTCAAAATAAATAAATTAATAATAATAATAATAATAATAATAATAATAATAATAATAATAATAATAATAATAATAATAATAATAATAACCGTCCGCCAGTATGAGCCGAGAGTTTCCCCTCGCGGCGGGGCAGCACGCGCCACCTGCGCGGGAGGCGGCGGCTTCGCTCGCGAAGGAAGACTCCCATTTAATTGCGAGGCCTCGGCATTGCATTAGGACGACATGAATAAAACACGGCGCCCTGGCAGCGGGCCCAGCGGTGCACCCCGCCGCGCCGAGTGTTTCTTGCCACGACGCAACGCCGCTAACGAGCGAGATTAGCATAGGCGGCGCCTGTGGCTACACATGCGAGGCGCCCCAGGGTCCACCCGCGCGTCTCCCAGCGCCGCAGCGGTCGATGTGAAAATTATTGCTCTTAGATTTTTCGGGGATTGTTATTCTCTAACATACTACGTCATGAAAGTATCAATTTCTTGGGGACACGTTAACTCCCTACGTTGAATCATTTTTAACTTTTTTAAAATTCGTACAAAAGTTTGTCGTGAAATCCGTCGTTCCGTCGAAAATCGGCGGAACGCTTTAGGCACTAGCGTTGGCCATCAATCGATGTTTTGTCGTCAATCGATTATTATTCATTTAGTCAGCCGCCGTAATTATTTCACTGTACTCGATTTGGAATGTTAAAAAGAATAAAAATCAAAATATTCGTTCTAAACTCCCAAAGCCTCGAGTTAGTTCACATTGAACAGAGAATATCAATTTTGGAGAAAATCGGCGGAACGCTTTAGGCACTAGCGTTGGCCATCAATCGATGTTTTGCCGTCAATCGATTATTATTTATCAAGGACCCACAAAACATGGATTCTGGCAACACCATGCGTTATAATAATTTTTGTTTTGTATTTAGCAATCAAATTTATCCACTTTTTTTGTTACTAGGGCCCGGCAATAAGAGTTTTTCTGCCGAAAATTCGCCATTTTTGGCGCATGATTACATAATTTTCTCTTCTTACGAAGTGCCTTCTGTCGAAAAGAAAATAGAATAACTTGAGTATGCCGTGGTCAAACACAACAACTGAAATACAGTCAGAACGGCAACGAGGCACCGGGTGGTTCGGGTCAGGACGGATAAGTGGCGCAGAACAGGGTCGACCAGGGTGCAGCGGCTGCGGACGAATGAGCACCAATCGATGGGTGGTTTCTCCTCTGCCCCGCCGCCGGAGCTTCACTGACTGCGAGATTCCTCAGTCCTGTAGGTATAAATGAAGGGTGCCCAGACTGTGGAGATAATGCGACTTCTCTGATGGGAAGAGATAGTGTTGAATTTGTGTATACTAACGGACGGAGCTTCGGCGACTCAACAGTTTCCATAAAAATCAATACACCACAGCTATTTTCATAGATATTTCAAATCCATTCGACAGAGTATGGCATCATGGCTTGTTATACAAATTAAAACAAAAAGACACCCCGGTCTACATATTCAACATAATCAAAAGTTTCCTCAAGGACAGAGAATTCAGTGTTAAAGTAAACCTTGCCAACTGAAATCTTCACAATATTTCAGCCGGAATCCCGCAAGGCTCACCACTATCGCCAACCCTATTTAACATTTTCATTTCAAATTTACCATTTTTAATTAACTCTCAAATATCTCTCTATGCCGAAGACACAGCACTTTTCGTCAAACATCATGTATTACAAACAGCCATCAATTACCTTCAGGATGATCTTAGTCTACTCACAGACTGGGCGGATCAGTGGAATAACAAAATCAAGCAGAGTAAAGCACAAGCAAACATTTT